>CM076581.1:1293508002-1293699563 GCA_034641835.2 Pinus albicaulis | reverse complement strand
CAGCTGCCAACTACATTCAGTGTCGTTATGTGTTCAAGAGAAGTCCTTCAGTTGATCTCTGCTACAATACACTTAAACCTTCATTTCACGTCTACCTTTCCTGATGCAGTTCCATATCAGCATCATTATGATCATATTTCTCTCAATCATGATACCTGTTTCATGTCATTGAAGGGGGATACATCAAGGGCCTCCTGTGGTGGGTCGATTCCTATCAACATCAGCACATTATCCACGAAGTTGACTTAGAAACACCCCTTCGGCACCTTGGTGCTTGCACACATCAATGGAAATTTTCCTCGCTCTCGGTGATAGTTTTACATCAATTGCCTTGACATAAATACTTTGTGTGGTGTTCGACATCAGTTCATTTAATCGCACCATATAGATTGTACCATAGTACATTGAGATCCATTAACATCAGTGGTGGTTTTCTCTCGTGTGTGTTAATGACTTACATCATTGGTCGGTAATAAGTGTGTGTCTACCATGTTATAATCTAGCTCATTGATTCACATGGATAGACTCGTACATTAGTTGGTCGTGTGAACGAGATAGAAGACCCCGGATCTAGTTTCATCCATATGGGCTACGATTTCATGAGTTATACAAAAATCACAATGTGTCGTGATCACAACGACAGTCATATAGTCATCAATACATTAGTTGCATCTATGGACGTGTCTTTTGATCATTACACATGTTATGTTAGCTTATGAACTGAGTATGGGTATGCCTCCCTCAGCATCCATATGTCATGATAATTGTATTGTAACAGATGAAGATAGTCGGTTTTCCTTGATCCATACTTATCACAAGGTAAAGCATTGTAGTCATCAATCACCATCTATGAATTTTCCCTTTGTGGGGAATTATGTTATAGGCCATTTTGTCACATCCAATTAAAGTGAGCCTCCTAATGGGATCAATCAACATCATATTCCCACTGTCATCATCTTGCACAAATCCCTAATAATGTACCTTTCATCCCTTAGTATTTCAACCCTAAACTGACCTATCTGATCCAGTTTGAGGACCTACACTCCTTGTAAGCCTACTAGGGATGCGTTCACCTATAGCTTGCTCCATTGTGGCCAGCGTTGGTCACCAGTAGGTTTCGCTCCTGTTAGGGTCCTATAATAATAGGATTCATAATTTTGAATTAACTTTGATTAGTCTTGTAATATGTACATACTTTGTTTTCTACAATATTGTTTTCCCATGTTAAAAACAAAAAATTTAAAGAGGGTAAAAGTCCTAAAAGAAGAATCAAAGGACTAAAAGAAAAATGATCAAAAAGAATATAAAAATGAACCCCAAACAAAAAAGAGATAAAAATAAAACATGAAAGTGATGCAAATTCAAATGCCACTACTTTTTACTTTTTACTGCAAAATAAGATTGTGTGTAGCTTGTTAAAAATTCCATAATCCATGAAAGTCAAACAGCTTAATCTTGACTTTTCATGCTTTAAATTTCATGTTGATAGATAGAGAATAAAGATCTAGCCAAACTATTTAATCTTGGCAGATCAATAGTTAGGTAGAGAATAATAAGGAGCTCAACAGTTTAATCTAAGCCCTTGGAAGAAATAAGGATAGAATTAGTTAGTTTTTTGATTGAAAGAAAAATGAATAAGGGTTAGCAAGCTCAAATGCACTCGTGAAAATGAAGAAAAAATGTTAGGGTAAGCTGATGGGTAGGTAGAAGCAAATTTCACTAGGCATGGATAGCATAAAATTGATCATTTCATTTACTAACTTCCTTTCAAAATCATTTCCCTTGTAAAAATAGCCCCTCCCCTTCATTTTTATTCTTTCCCCTTAAACCACTCATTTTTTTCTTACAAAACTCCTTTTCCTAAGTTTAAAACACATTTTCCTTGGGAAAAGTAAAACCTCTTTACTAAACTCCCTTTTCATTTAAAAATACACCAAAAACCCAAAAAAATATTTGTATCCTAAGTATTTCTTTAAAAAATGATAAGTCGGGTCCCACATTGAATAATTTCCTTTTCGATATCACTTTTTATGAAGAAACTTAGTGTATTTTTTACAATCCCGCTCTTATACTAATATTAACATTTAATTTATTTATTAACTCCCTTATATACCTTTTAAACCCGTATTATATTAATTCCTTTATATATATTATTCCTAACCCATTATTTTTATATAACATATGGTTTTATTTTCCCACATGTGTTATATTTCTCTAACTCCATTGGATATAACCCCAACCATATCACATATATTGCATAACTTCTGCATTTGAAAAAACTCGGGCCCCATGCCTATCCAATCCTGACACATCCGTCGCATCCTCTCAATCATCGGATCTTGACTGAATAGATTCGATGGTCCTTATTGTGTATCGCCCATCCGAAAGCATGATCGTTAACATACCCAAAACCTTGCGATATCTGTGGTTTTTAGAGCTCCGCTCCTAGCTACGTGGTGCAATTTAATCTGATCACATCCTCAATATTTATACTGCCTACCACCTTTCTCTCATGTGAAAACCGCTCAGCTGTATTTTTACCCGTTACGAAAACCACTCTGATATTTTGAATTGACCCCGCGCATTCAATGTCAACATTGTTGGTTAAAACGAAAATATGACCACCCTATTATATCTTTTTCACCATTTCGGTTACAATTCCCACATAACAGAGACTACCGACCTTTTTTCAAGCCAAAATCACTCTGCCGACCTATAATCAAGCCTTTTTTATCAGAATTCAACCAATTTTCTGCTACAAGACATTAGAGAACCGAATTGAATCATTATAAAGACCAGAAGAGCCTTAGAAAAGCCTTTCGCTACCTCAGAACCCTTTTGCAAACCAGAATCCTCATTTTATCCAGGTATTCCTCAAAGAAAAGGCCTGTTCCTAAAGCTAAAATAAATTAATTCAAGTAATTGAATCTAATCAGGAGTTTAGCAAACCAAAAGTGCCTATTTCCTTCCCTAACCTTTCCTACAGACCCTATTTTTCCTTTCATAGAAATTTTGAGGTCCTGAAATTGCCATTTTGTTACAGAGAATACAGTTTGATTAATTGAATCGAGTAGAAACCTCTGCAAACCTAAAAGGAAATCCCTGTAGCTTCCTAAATCCTTTTTTCTACAAACCCTGAACCTATTTTTACATAATTCTGGGATACTGAAAAAAAATTTGAACACAGAGAGTACAGTTTGATCAATTTAACAAGTTTATACCTTTGCAGACCATAGATAAACCCCTGTTTTTTCCTAAATCAGTTTGCAAACTGTTATAATCTTTCAGAGGTGCTCCTAAAGGCCTAAATCAATTTTTTCTAAGTCAAATATTAATCAATTGAAGAAATTTAACAAAACAATGGCTTCCAAAGCATTGTATCTGTCAATCCTCTGCAGCCTCCAGTTGTATATGTAGAACATACTCCCTTGGCTAACAAAGATTCTAAAATTAAGGACACAGTCACTAAATTTAATCTTCTTGAGCTCCACTGCTAGAGCCATGACAAATCCATAGATCAAGCAGATGAGATTTTAATTTGGGAATCTAATTTTCCAAAGTATGTAGTCCCACACACTTTTTTAGTGCCCAGAAGTGATTAGCCTCTGTCAATATTGCTATTTCCCTAACCAGAGAGCCATAATAAACCCTGGAAAAGAAATTCTTTTTACTATTACATCTGAGTCAATCAATCAAATGCTCCAGATCCAATCTAGGCCAAATGAAACACCTTTGTCCATTGAAAATCTTACACATTTATACATGAATCTAGACTTCCCCAATAGGTTCCAGATATTCCAAACTTTCATGCCTTCATCTGTAGAAATTCCCAAGATAAATCCTCCTTACCCATCTGCAAAATTTTCTGAAAGAACCAGACATATCATTAGCATGTTGATGTTGCAGTCTTAGGTTTCCTTTCCACTTTCACACTTGGTGAACCTCCTGCTACCATTTTCAATTTTTCCCAATACCTTGCTGATAATATTCATGAACATTTGGTCAAGATGCCTGAAGAAGGTGTTTTTAAGTACTCATTAGTATTGTTCCACATGTTTTTTTTATTTTCAAGCAGAGAGTTTTCCATCAACCTTCAAAATCTTGATGTTGAAGGTAACCCACAGGCAGTCATATTTTGGACTCCATTAATCAGAAAATATTCCACACAGTCCACCTATACAGATTTTATCGATTCCTTCATTCATCCTATGGTCAACCTGCTGAGCAGCATGCAGCCCAGAATCAGTGAGGAAATTAAGAAGGTCCTACAATTGTCAGAGAATAATAGAATAGGAGATTGGTACTTGTATCAAAACCATACAGAAATTAGGGTATATGGATCAAATTTTCTTCCATATAAGCTGCCCAAATACCTCCCAATGAGGTTATTTTCCCTTGAGTATATCAGGCAGATCCTTAATTCTGATGCAATTAATTTCTTGGCAGCCAAAAAGAAAACACAGTTCAAATAAAAAAATTAGGTTGGCCCTTTTATTTGTAACAATAGAGATGCAGGTCCAAAGGCTAAAAAATATTTGTAGGAGTTCAAGTTCAGTCACAATTTTCAGTAGTATTATGATCCTTTAGGATTTATAAGTAAATTGAGAGTTAAATGAAAATTAACTCCCTATGTACATGAGAAGAAACCAAATATTGAGAAATTCTTCAATCAATATGAATGGTTGGAGAACACCTTGACAGAGGCAGAGAATGAAGATGATACTAGTAAAATATTGCAGACTCTAGCCCAAGAAGATAGAAACTCAAAAATAATCAGAGAAGAAGGATCATACAGTGCAAAGACTACCACAGAAAATAAATTTAAATTGATGTACAGGAAGAAGCCCGGAAATTAAATCCTGTCAATGAGGAAATTAAACCAATTGAAGTAATTGATACTGAAACAGTGGTAAAATATCATTCTCCTCCTGCAGTTTCTAAAGAAACACATCAGCCTTCAACTTCAAAAACTCAGATGATTTAGAAGAAGCACAGTGTTGAGTTTCCTCATCCAACAAACCAGCAGCGAAGGAGATGGATATCAAAGAAAGATACAAGGACATCAAATCCAGAAATGAAGAAATTAAAACTGAAATATATTCCTAATATCTAAAACAAACTCCTGGCATCCAGAACAGGCTACTTTTTTCCTTTGACTATAAGAATAAAAAGATGCAGATGACATTTTTTCATCCCACAATTCAAACTCCCAAGTCATCTTCTGATTACAAAAATCCAGATTTTGAAGTCTTGCCAAGGATATTCATCCTCTGGACCAAATTGAATTTTATAAGCAGGCAAGGGAGATGATCAATTCTACAATGACCACCAAGGCCATGAGTGTACAGAAGCTGCAAAACACTCTTGCAAACATCAGAGATCAGCTCAAATTGGAAAAGGCATCTTCACAGGCAAAAGACAATAGAATTAAATATTTTGAAGATTTAGTAATTGAAGTAGGATATCATCTTAATAATGTCGAAGTTGCAGAAGAGTTGATAAAAAAGAAGAATGCAGACATTGTTGCATTAATAAAGTAACTTAAAATTCCTCCTACAGAACATCCTCAGGCCAAATAAATCCTAGAAAGTCATAGCCAAAAAGATGAAATGATGAATTTCATTCTTCAGTTGACTGCCCAGATAAAAGAGATGGAGAATGAAATGGACAAGTTGGTCCAAGAGAAAAAGGAAACAGAAGAAATTCTTGTTACTGTAATTCATGTAGTTACAACAACTACTCCTTCTGCTTTAGCAGAATCATTGGCCCCTACAGTCCCAATGGCTACAACACTGCCTTTCACCTCATCAACAACTTCAGCAACAGAATCGTCTTCAACAACAACACAGCCTACAGATGAGGCAATTAAACTAGTAAAAGTAATGCAGGACATGTCTATTCAGACAAATGAAATTAATAAACTTAAAGGGAAGCTGAAAATTCTGGAAGATGAAAAGAAACTTGCTCATATTATGCTCAAAAATGAAGAACAGAAATCAAACAGGTTGAATGAGAAATTGAAGAAGTTAGAAAAATATCTAACACTGAAAGAACCCATGGCACAAGCCAAGCAGCAACTATGGGCCAATATCGATGAATATGTCAATGATATTTGGCCATCTATTCAACTTATCTATGAGCAAAAAGATCTTATAAAAGCAGCAGGTGAAGCTTTCCGGAAGATAAAAGAAGAACTTGGTAAGAAGCCTGAAGAGGAAAATGAAATCATCAAATTCGTTAATTCCAAAAATAGGCAGGAACTAGAAGAAATTGGAATCAGTGATAGAACAGAAACCATCCTAGAAGTTAGGAAGGTGATTTTAAAAAGGAATATAATGATACAACTAGAAGAAAAATGCCAGAATATGGAGGTTGCCATTACAAGGTTCATGATGAAGTTTGACACTCTCATACAAAAAGGCCTTCCAAATCCATTAGTCATTCATGACAGATTAATGAAGCGGGATTATTATGATAAAAATATGGGATAAGTGGCCAAGGATCAGGCCAACCTGCCTTCTTCACAAGGAATTCCAATAGGGAAAGTTCTCTACAAGAATTTTGAGAATCTGTTTTACTTGCAACATGAGGTGAAACACCTATTTTTCAACAAGCCTATATTCTCAAAATACACAGAGGTTGATGAGATATTCAGAAGGATGGTAAAAATTAAGTTACCAGAGGCAGAACTTTGGGAGAAATTGACTGATTTATTATGAAGATCAAAGCAGTCAAACAAGGTAGTCAAAAAAGAAACATATCAGTCAGGAAAAGATAAAACAAAGCATGCTTTTTTGCAGTAAAGAACAGCAGTAACAGTGAAAATAGAGACAGAGTCAAAGAGTATCAGTAAAAGTCAGAGTGAAAGTTTCCAGCATAAAGGACACTCCACTGCCTAACAAATAGCCTGCGTTGAGCAAGCAACAAGAAGAGACAAATCAACAGCAAAATAGTCAATTCAATAAGAACAACGACAACTTGCATTAGTTAGATAGTTGTCTCTATATTCTTGCATGAAGATATTTCTTTTTCCTTGAATAATTCCTAAGTTTGTTTTAGGATATTTTGTAAGATTTTTTGTATAAATACTTCACATTTTGAAGTATTGAGTGTGGATGAATTTTTGAACATTTCTATAGTTGTACTATTCTGGAACCTGAGGGTGATTGTACCAATTTCAAGTTAGTAGATTGGATTAAAGCAATAAAGAGATTATATTACAGGATTCATGTGTTGGGCCACTACAGTGAAGTACTTTCTATTTGTTCAATTGTTTTTTTTCTGAAGTTTTCACATGCTCATATGTTTGCTTAATCTAAATGATATAACTGGAATGTTATTAGAGAATATGTTTAATTACACTCTGTCTTGAACTATTTATCATTTATATGTTTTTATTATGATATCCAAATTAGGGAATTCTTAATTTCTCCCTAGTTTCAATTGACCTCTATCTTTTCACTCATTATCCGGATTTGAGAACCCTTAATTGCTCTCTTCCCCCGATTGAAACCATTTTCACCATCAGCCTAAGGATCTGAAGTGACTAAAATATCTTGCCCTATGAATACTTCCCTTTAGAACCTTTATCCTACTTCTGTTGCTTGACACTTTGACTCCATTATCCCAATGGAATTTAGATCTGCAACTATCCATCTGAGTAAGTGATTTCACCACCAAACCAAATCCAAAATCAAATCCCAAGTAGCACTACATAACTAGCCTAAAATCAACTAAAATCAACAAAGATAAACCATATATAGAGAGCCCTCTTTGAGCATTAGGAAGGCTTAAAATTAGGTTTGTGGTTACCTCTAATATTTTTTAAACCAAAAAAATAAACAACCCTTTGAGAATTATTGGAGTGTTAACACCTCCTTTTCACCTGCGTTGGTTCTAGAATTCCAGGAGAATGAGAGGGATTCTAGCAGCTTCACCTTTTAGAAGTTTACAGAATTTGTTTCAAATACTTACCTTGGATTGATATTCAGATCCTATCCTACCCTAATTTGGA
Source organism: Pinus albicaulis (assembly GCA_034641835.2). Lineage (NCBI taxonomy): Eukaryota > Viridiplantae > Streptophyta > Pinopsida > Pinales > Pinaceae > Pinus > Pinus albicaulis. The sequence goes on along the minus strand of CM076581.1, from coordinate 1,293,691,549 downwards.
TTTTTCACCCCGTACCCTTTGATCCTATCCCTTTGTCAAAGGTGGATATTGAGCCCTAGAATGGTAATTGGATAAGAAGTCCCAGATTACCCCTCTCTCCTATATATTTACCTTCTCATATGATAGAGGTAATGGTTGGCTTTGGAGAGTGATTCTACCCTTATGTTGTTGCAGTAATTAGTTATCATCTCATGCATAGGGTGACTAGAGGTTCATATTGTGAAAAGGAAAGGATGAGTCAACAACTTGGAGGAGCTCTTCTACAAGATCAACTGCCAGTTATGGTTATAATCTCCTTCCATTTATATTAATGAAAATAATTCTTTGTTTTCCTATATGTGATGTCGTTATTTCACTTATTTCAATACCATGTTGATTTATTGAATAGAGTATTTATACAATACTGCATACATCTCGTAGTTTCTTGGATTGTGTTATCTGAATGTGCAGGATCTAATTTTGGCGATCGGAGCTGGAATTGGATCTTCCAAGCTAAAGAAGGAGAAAAATGAGTGACAGTTTCTAGGTAGGCCTCACTCCATCATCTCTTTACTTTAAGGAAAAGCATTGGGTTCCTTGTCTCTCTGTTGTTCTAGGTTTACCACCAAACCTAGGGGAGATACATGTTTTCACAATCGTAAATCTCGTATAACAAGGAGTTTTATTTGATCATGTTTGGAAACCTTGTCAATATTGCGAGAACTTGACATAACCATCGGTGAAGGCTGAAGTGCTTTGACTTCTTGACAAGTTTCCAAACTATCAAATGGTGAATCATCAAACATGGGTGTTTTATAGAGATTGACTAATTGATAAATATAACTATCAATAGATGAATTTCATTTGCCGCATTTAAAAAGAAAATCACTTTAGCTACTGCATAACTAATAGCCTCATCATCATTAATGGCTTAAACATCTTCAGATCTGCAATTAGTAGTTAAATGTCAACAAACAGATCTATAAATGGAAAGATATACAAAGAAAGTAAAGAGTTTGCTCCATGCATCCAACAGACAAGACAAGAACACGATGAATGAATTATATTACAGGCACCGAGCGAAATGAAGAAGGTATCCAGACTTTCAATGGGTCAAGTTCTTTGCAGTCTTCAAGACCAGATCTAAGCTTTGTAGATGAAAACCCAATGGAAGGTAGAGTCTAATGGGGAGCAACAATGGCGTAAATGAGACCGAGTGTATAGATCCAAGAGGATCTAGTATGCAACAAAGGTGAAGAATGATGAAACTTCTCCTAATATAATAAAATATTGTCATTTTAGGTCTTGGTACGATTAAATAATGTTAACCAAATCCAGATCCACCTCTATGGAATATTTTATTATTATTTGTTATGGAAAGGACTTGATCATTGCAAAATCCTTTGATTAGTGAAGAATAAATAAATAAATGATTTATTTATCTTTTTAAGGAAGTGGTTGGGATATAATCAACAACAATGACTTATTTGATTAATGGTTTATTTGGTCATATTTAACAAGGAATATTATTTAACATTATTTCCAGAAAATAATAAGATAAATTATGGGTTTATTCCTATTAATTTTCACCAGGTTAAATATGACTGGAATAATAATTAAATTATGGTTTAATTAATTATTCTTTTGGGGTTTAATTAACATAGTGAAAGCGCTTACTTAGTAAAATCCTGGTCTTACATGTAGGTATCGGTCCATTCACCGATGAAGAGTTAGATGACCAAAATGGTGTAATGCATTGCCTCAGTCATATGAAAATGAGCAATCAGAGGACCAAGTACGCTAGAAGAAAACAATCACTAGACAACAAAAGGTACGTTTATAGAGAAATATGAGGATAGTGTCAAGGACTAGACCAGGAGACGACCGCAGTAACAAGTCTCTCATAGTGAGAGGGTAACGGGGTTGCCACATGGGGAGTGCATACCTATGCCCGCCGGTGGACAAAGCAAAATAATAGTGTGTCCAAAGAACAAGGGACCGAACCATATAGTACACCACAATCAAGAGCCGATAAAAATACAATGAAGAGTCTCACATATGTCATGTCTGGGATAGTCAGCCAGGACTAGTACAATATCATCCGAGTACATGAGACAACACAACCCAAATGCTCCGTAAATGGGGAAGGCTCGTTGCACCTGACCGACACATGCAAATCATGTAGGCAGCAAGTACAAGGCCAACATCATCAAAAGTCGGGAGCGGCACTGCCCAATGAAGAGTGTCATCCGGCATGGGGCCACCGCGTGTCACCTCCTCATGAGGGGGTCGAGACATCTCACACACGCCCGAATCATCAAGAGCCGGGCTGGCCGGTCACCGACCGTTCAGATACGACCGACTACGTCGAAAGGAGTCAGAGAAGCAACCAAGTCAGAAAGGAAGTGAGAAATCCCCCCCGTTCGATCCGAGGCACCAAACAAAAGTGGAAGTCGGAACCACAGCACATCGCCTTCTCTAGACTCGTTCTCGAATAAATGTGCCGAGGTCGACAGAGGAGTGTCCGCTGAAGAGGCAATGAGAGAACTCAACTACAGCACGAGAGAAGAGAACAGAGTCACCGATGATCGACACTAATGATGATGGTGGGAAATGGAAGGATGGATCGTACGGACAACTTCTCGTTAGGAGTATGTTGGGCATGAATGACATGGCGGCCGATCGACACAATATCGAGCAAGACAGACAGTCGAAGGTCATGAGATGCGACAAGGAAGAGATAAACCAAGCAAAAGAATGGAGGGCCATAGAGGTGTAAAGGACGAGATGGGGACGATGAATGCAATGATGACTAACCTTGATGTTTCCACAAGGGCGACTAGATAATGCCGCCACAAGAAAGGCTCCCAATGGGGTCAGAAATGCACAAGGTGGCACTATGACGCAAATCAATACCTAACATGGACAAGCATAAGCAGTGCCTTGCCACAAGTGTTTCTAAGGAGAAATTGGGATTATGAGCAGAAGTGACCCTTCAGTAACAGAACCGGTGAAGTATCAAATCACCAAACTAAGTAAAACCTATTTGAGTTTTGAGACTCATTCAACAAAAGTGTCGATTTTGGTCACGAATTCAATACCAGAGCCTAGCACGAAAGAAGAACAGTGGGTTCTTCTTTAATGAGGCGTTCCTCCAAAACTGTCCATTTACATTTGTTGTCAGAAAGAATGTGGGAGAGGAGAGAAGGCCCCAAACCACATAATCAGAAATTTATTAAACCCATCAGTGATCTTAGATCCTGAGTAAGAGGCTCAACTCAGTTTTTGCATTTTGATGTGATTGATTTCAGCATAGTCTATCTTCAATGCCCTCCTCCTTCTTTTCATTTGCTTCGGTCGTACCTTTGGGCAAAAGGTACCCAGACTCATTGGGGCAAAAGGCGACCGTCCGTGAAAATGGCGAAAGCCGCGACCGAGGGGAGTAATGGAAAATAAGTGACGTGGTTGGGAGTTAAGCCAGAAGGGTTATGGTTTGCTCGATCTGGTATCCTCGACAAAGAGAATGTGTTTAGCAGCATATGAGGTTACCAACAATCAAGAGAGAGGACTGAACACTTTGGCAGAGATCCAGGCGACCGTATGCCTCACGCGGTATTGGTTGCATTTGGGGTTCCTGCTTCAGGAGAACTCACGAGGAGAGTTGGGGAACCATTATCGTTCGGATTATTGCCATCGATCCGATCGGGGAGATCTTTGTAGTAAAGTACGATCGAATCGACGGCCCAGGATGTATTTTCGACCGCTTCCACCATTAGAGCAGGAGATTATCGCACCGTTGCTGTGGGGGCGATATCGTGGAGTTTGTGTAACGCTATTGGTTTAGCCCAAGCCCAAGTCAAGGGGACTCGACATCGTACCTGGGGATTCGTAGAGGCTAGAAACTCAGGCCGGCAAATTGCTGCGAATCACACTCAGGCGTTCCATCACATATCAATGGGCGATGATGATAGTGGAGAGTGTTGAGGACCTACTTTGTGGCCCAAAATGATGTTGGAATGCTAAAGCGATGTCGCTACGTTGTGCGGGTGAATCATGATTGTTTACAGGACCTTCACTTTTCGAGAAGATCCCGACCTTGGGAGGCCCGTGGTGTATCTTTCCATGGGGCCCGAGGCCTGTGACGTCACAGACCACTACTCAAGAAAGGAGAGGAGGAGGAAGGCCGAGCACACGCGACCGGACTTTTGCCCACGGGGACCGAGATGTCGCTGTACACAGACGAATACCATAAAGGATGAGCTACTATGGGATCCCATTGCCACTTCCTACCGGTTTAGCCAGTTCAAGTAGGTGACAAATTGGTTATTCTTATATGGGCATGTTTAAAGTTTTTTTGAATATAAACAATGATAACGTATTCGGGGATTCTTTACATGTGATATAGCACCCAGAACCGCCGGATATAAGGACGACCATATTGCTCGAGTTGCTTAGTCCTAGTGATCGAGAGCAACAGCAGAATGATGGTGGCAATGCCTTATCGAGGATATCCGGCCAGAGATGTGAGCAATTGCTGATTTATATTTAGCGGCAGGTGATTTAGACATCAAGACATAGAGTTGTTGTTGGTTCCCCTCTATGGCGGCATTACAAGATGGCGATGGTCGGCCGCATGCGATTCACATGCTTGTGTGGCGCAGCTATTGTCCAGAGCCTCCAGATAGTGATTAGCACAGGTGCCTTTTCCATGCATGTAAAGGTGGTGCCCCGCATCGAAGCAGGCATACATGCCTCGCTTTTGTTTGAATATGCCATACATGTCAGACAGAGCATGTGGCTGGGGGCGATGGTGCCCCGCTTTTTTGAACATGCTATGGCATGTCATGTGTATCAGAAAGAGATGGACTCATCAATATATGGCTTCATATACATTATGGATATGCATCGCCCTTTTGATGGTTGATTTAATGTTATCAGTTTCATATTAGGTCTGGAGGTGACAATGCCAATCTAGAACATGGTTCGTAATACTATCTACTTAGTGATTCTGCCTGGGTACATGTGGTTGAAATATGGTTTCAAGCGACGACAAGACTTTACTCGTAACATGTCGCCTAAAGATGCTGTGGTTATTAATGATAAATACCTATTTAGTTAAAAAGGACAAGAAGTAAGTGACCCGTTTAACGTGTGGCGTAATGCGATAAAGTTAAAGTATCAAATAAAATACGACGATCGTATTCTACTGATTGTTGGTGGTGGCGGTAACCAATGACAATTTCACAGATGTGAACGAGGTCATGCAAGGGGTGAAGATGGCCCACCTCGCCGAGCAAGATTCCCCGGGAGTAGCGATTTGCACCACATCGGCACCGATAAAGGATGTGACGGGGATACGTGCTGTGGTGTGTGACAAGACAATATACGAGGGGATGAAAGGAAAGGATGGCAGCGTGAGGGGCGGTGGCCACGAGCGTGAAATGGCGGGGGCGGGGACAGATGAGCAAAACTCAAACAAGGTGATGTATGAGGCGCTAAAATATGGCGAGACTCGGTCACATGGTCAACAGACACCAAAGTGAGTGATTCAGTATCAAGGGACACAATGGGGGAGACCAGACGGCCAGGTTCCAGTGTCAGCAGGAGGATAGGTAAAGAATGGTGACCGTAGACTCGTCATCCGGGACACGGGGGGAATGTGGATGGGACTTCCAGGAATTTTCGAAGTCATTGCAGATACCGCGAGAATGGGAGAGGCGATTGATTTTGTTCAACTCACTACATCACCAAGGAGCCACGCACGGCGTCGGGGGAGGACAAAGGATGGGGATAGTGGTTGGTGATTGGGTCGCGTACGAAAGCACAAGGCTTGTTGGTGCGGGAGAGTCTTGGGGTTCTTGGAGCCTGGCCGGGTTGTGAGGAGCCAGGGACCGTAGTGTTTGTGGAACGCGACTTTTACCATGGGGTTACTTGCACCTGTGACAAGCATGGGTGGCATGACCGATGACATCACATATGGCACAAGGCTTCGAGGGTGGGGGAGGAGCCGAGGTGGTTGTGGTGGCTTGGCCTGGTTGCCCCCCTCGCGGGCTTTTCCTTTCTTCCCGGGAGCCACCACAGGAGAAGGGTCCCGAGGTGCCGGGGGGCACATCACAGTGGAGGAAGCGAGGGGGGACGTGTTGAACCCAAGTGTCGTCGATGTATATCTGGTGACCAGTGGGGTGGCTACCGGGGGGTCAAGGCATTAAACCCATTACCCAAGGTCAATAGAGAGAAAGGTATGACTCGTATTTTAATATACTCCAGAGGGGAGTCAAGAAGGGGATCTGGCCCGAAACAGGTAATGACCGAGGAACGTGCTCCAAGATGGTTAAGGCCGGGGACCGAGCCCGGAGGATAAAGAGTAAAAGTGGGTGCCAGCTTATAGGGGAGGGCCGAAGAGTGTCCTACCGGTCGAGATGGATGGCTAGATGGTCACAGGGTTGGGGAGGAGGGTGCTATTAGGCTTAGCAGCTGCTTGTAAGTGTACCGGAGACCATTGCATCATGCAAACATTCATGTCGTCGTAATGGGAGGGGAGGAAGGTGAGGAAAGTACTGTTGGTGGTGAATTTTTACACGCTTTATATTAATCGTCAAAGAATCGGGACGTTTGTTGTTGGGTTGCTGCAGAGATGGTCGCCTGGGAGGCGATGGAGACTACGCTCATGATACGATAGTCATTAATGGTGACTATCTTTTTCCATTATGTGAAAAGACATCTTGCGAAGACCGCGATAGCAGACATGGCATAGGTAAGAAGCCACCAATAGAATGTTGTAGTTCAGAGGCCAATGACTTCACATCAACGCGAAATAAATTTTACCTACCAGGGTGATGGGACAACATAAACAAAGCAATAGGTCGAGTATGACCATCCCATCAAGGGTGATCGTGAAGGTCAATTGGGTGATCCAGTTATGCTCCAAACCGGAAGTGACATCAACATGCTGCGGATGCCCCCCCCTCATCACCATATGACCGGGATAAAGTGAAGTTTTGCTTCATCGACTTGGAAAGCACCAAGGAGGAAGAGGAGGGTGGTCCTACTGGGAGGAAGGCCGAACAATCATTTGGCCACCGCGATTGAAGGCCTACTTCGGGCAGATAGTAGAGCCTTCTTTGGAGAAGGGCATCATCGAGGAGTTCCAGCAAAGGAAATGGCAAATAGGATTAAAGCAAATCATTCATTATATCAGACGAATGTAGCGAAGTTTTAACGTGAGGCAAGTGTGATTTCAAGGTAAGGGACCCTCGAATTTTGGGTGAACTCTCAACTTGCTGAGGATGTGTAGGCCATCGAGGTCGAAAGAGAAGCCTAGAAACCAAGATGGAGGTCGGAGCAAAATGAAAGGTGGGGCTTGGGGCATCAAGCAGACCGAGTTTGAAGGTGAAGGCTCATTTGGCGGGGATGATTTAGTGCATTGGTGAGGATCCGTAAGTCGAGGAACTGCAATGATTTAGGTGGTCATGATGGCTGCTGCTGGTAGCTACGAACTTCGCGAGGAAAGGACCGCGAACACAAATGGCCGGTAGGGCCACATTAGAGGAGCGTGAGGAGTAAGGCAGAACTGGCGAATGTGGAAGCTTTCGAGACTCGAAGACCGGCCGCATCCGGGTAAGAGAGGCAATCGTAGCAGAGACTGTGAAACACCGCAACACGGTCAGGCTTGTTTTGTAAGGGCGGCCTGTCCGGCTCGGGTGAACAGTTCTTTAGGTCACATAGTGTTAGGTCCCGGACTAGAATTGGGACCAAGCACGGGGGCATGGGTTCTCCGTTGTTTTCTCCGCCTTTCTTTGAGAAGAAGGGGGGATAACGCACTCGCCGCGCAACACGGCCTCCCGAGGGAGTTGTAGTAACAAGGTGGTGGAGAGGTAAGGAGTGCTTAAGTTATATGCCGGAGGAATGGCGCACTGTGTCATGGAGCAAAGTAGGGTTGGGTTACAAACATTGGAGGTAAGCGGTGAGGTTACAAAAGGGGAGGAGGCATGTGCCGCATTCCGACACATGTTGCCTAGAGGGGGCGGCAGTGCGCGTGTCGGCTCCCCCCGAGGAAGGCCATGGCCTTGCTGTGGAGGCGAGCGCAGGTGGAAAGAGATCCAAACAATACCGCCACGAATGACGTTCCCAAGGCATAGCTGCCTAACGGCTCGGGGGATGTCAGAATTCCGTACAAACACAACCGTATTGAGCGTAGACCGAAATAATATTTAAAGCCACGGAGGGCGGCCGCATCGAGAAAGTGAGGCGCATACTGTCATGGGAGACGAGAGGTGCGAAGGAACCGTCCACAAACCCGATTCAAAGGGAGGGCTCGGCGGCTCGTCGCCATTCCCGAACACAAGGTAAAGGCGTGTTGAAGAGGATTGCTTAAATGAAGTCAAGAGTTTCCGTACCATGGTCAGACGGAGAGGGGAGTCGAAGCACGACAAGAAGGCTTGGGCAAGAGTCTCGAACGGTGCATGGGAGGAAGTGGCCCGTTCGACATACCATTTAGAAGCTTCACCTCTAAGCGTGCGTTGGAACAAACGAAGACCATGATGGGAGTCAGCCTAATGGAGTTGGAGGAACACCACATGGGAAAGACCTATCGTGATTGGTTGTCTTCGCTATTAAGGCCCTTTAACTTAGGACACGTAGGTAAATTTTGGTAGGCATAGTGGCCGTGTGCAGTATTATGGTGAATGGGGTCGTTAATCAACCCACGGAACCTGTGAGGTCGAGGCGACCAGAATACCACAGTGACAGGTGGCTTTATAGTGGTTGCAGACGTGTTCCGCTAGGTTGTGGGGTTTATCGGGGGCCGGGAGAACCGTCAGTATTAGGCCCCGATCCCACATGGTGAAGGTAAAAGGAGTTTTAGGGGGAGAAACCTAAGGAGAAGGTGATCCGTAAGGAACGAGGAGGAGCCCGAGGTGCGATCAAGGTGGACCGGTTTTATCATTTACCAAGTGAGCAGGTCGATCAACCTAAAACTGAGGATGAAGGCCAAGAAGTCTCCGGGAAAGGCGCCTTGGGGCGCAATACAGAAGAAGGAAACCTATTAAAAGGTAAAGGGAAAGAACTGAAGAAGGCTTATGCGTATAAGGTGTTAAAGACGATTGATTTTAGAGTCTTGCCGTGCTGGTGGTAAACCAAAGCGCTTCTTCACTTAGGTCATGGTAAGAAATAATTTTAATTTAAACCTTTCCGTTGTCGAGCAAAGGTGTCACAGAATAAACAAACCTACAAAGAGAATGGGTGAAAATGTCGAAATAACAAAAATAACAAATACGTATGCACTATTCAACCCAAGAAGGTGGTCTCTCAAAACTATGCCGAAAAGAAAGGGAAAAACTACTAAACACACACACAGTTTCAATGGTATCTAGGGTCAAAGGGGATGAGATCTGAGGATAAAGTCACAGACAGGTGCGTATCACAAACAAGAGATGAGGCAAGGGTGGTCAGAAAGGAAATCAGCAAAAGCGAAAAGGCAAGTAGGCCTTTTAGGGGAGGTCCAACAAAACGACAAGAGGTGATTTTAAAAGGAAAAGAGGCTGATTTAATGGATTCCGGAAGTGAGGTCAACAAGATCTCTAGAAAAGACAATGTTTCAAACCGACCAACAAAACAAATTAAACTTTCCATAAAAAGTGGAGGGTACTAAAGTCTTCAAGGGGTCGGTTCTACCAGACGAGTAAACAAATCAGATTCGCTACAACAGACAAACAGGTCGAAACTTTGTAGGTCACAGCAGAACTTTAAAATTACGTTGCACGTCGAAAAAGGCGTTTGTGTTTCAATCGATCTTGTTGGAGAATGAACAACAAAGGTGCTCAAAACAGCAGGTTTAAATGTTATGTACCTTCGTTTTATTGCTTGCTGTTATCAAAAATTGTCACTAAAGCATTGAAGCTGCCACCGCGTATTAGCTGTAAAATACTAGAAATTAGTTTTTAGGTTTTATGTGAGAAAAATGATGAAAGAGAAAATTGCTACTAAAAAAGAAATGAAATCAAGTAGCTGGACATGTGAATATGAAAACGACAACAACAGAATTTAAAAACCTTGTGGAGTCGCCATTTATTAAGAGTGAATTATCAAGGGCATTTAAAGAACCACTTTAGCTACGACAATCTGAAATTAACAACAATAATGGTCATAAAACATCTTCATATTCTTTTGCAATTAGTAGTTAAATGTCAGAACAAACAGATCTATAAATGGAAAGATATTAGTAGTGCTAAAGAGTTTGCTCCATGCATCCGGTTTATTAAAGACAAGAACACTACATTTTGAATGAATTTTTATATTAAGGTGCAGCAACTGGGAGGAACAAGAAGGTGTATCCAGATCTTCAATGGGCTGGTTTCGTAGTAGTCCTCACACTTCAGATCTAAAGCTTTCAGATGTAGAAAACCCAATGTAGAAGTTGCAGAGTCTAATGGGAGCAACAATGGCGTAATGAGACCGGTGTATAGATCCAGGTGATTTGAAGACAACAAAGGTGAAGAATGAAGGGGAAACTGGTTTATAACAAAACAGCTGGGTCATTCTAGATCTTGGTGCATGATTAAAATAATGTTAACCAAATCTAGATCCACCCCATGGAATATTTTATTATTATTTGTTAGAGGGAAAGTGACCTTTGACTTCAATAAAATCCCTTGATTAGTGTAGAAGAATAAATAAATAAATGATTTATTTATCTTTTTAAGGAAGTACAGATATAATCAACAATAATGATTTATTTGATTAATGGTGGTTGATTTGGTCATATTTAACAAGGAATATTATTTAACAATTATTCTAGAAAATAATAAGATAATCAGTGATGATCTCATTAATTTCTTCTTTGCTTAAGTTAAACATGATTGGGAATAATAATTAAATTATGGTTTAATTAATTATTCTTTTAGTTTCTAATTAACATAGTGAAAGTAACATTTGGGTAAACCTGTCTTACATGGTGTACTTGGGTCCATCTACTGATGAAGAGTTAGATGACCAAAAAATGGTGTAACAAATAGATAAATTATTAAACACATCATGTAAGCCACTCATTCGATCAAATTTATCATTCGACACATGATACTGCTCATGAATAACGAACCTAGATGAATTGAAAAGAGGACTTGCTTGAAAATTAAAAGTTACATCATTTTCTTCTTCACAAATTAAATATGAGGAACAAAATAAATAATGAATAACAAGTTCCTCGTTCTCCTCTTCTACCAAAGTATCAATAATACCCCATATCTAATTGTGATTGAAACAAATGGAAAAATTATTAGCAAAATATAAAGGACAAGTTAGTGTAAATTATTCATTAAACATATCAGGAAATTATGCATAATGTGTTGAGGGTGAAGAGGGAGTGGATAAATTAGATGAAGGATCATGAACAACAATCATTTCTTGTTTATAATCTGAATCCTGCACATAACTATCATGAAAAATATCTCTTACATCTTGTTGTTCTATTTTAGTAATGGAACTCTCTTGCAGTTGACCACCATTTGAACTAGTAGATTGAGAAGAAAGATAATTTGGAATAAGTGTTAAAGGGACAATTTGATCTAGTGGATCAAGAAAAAGAGGGTTATAAGGTTTAGATAATAGATAACAACAGGCATCTCTTTAAAAATCAATGTCATTCACTAAATTATATTCAAGATTAAACTTATATTATCTAGATTATGAATATGATAAGATGATGGAGGTGGAACAGATGAATTAACAATCTTATTTTCAAGTTCCCTAGTTCTAACACTAGTACATGAGACTATAGAAAAATGAGGAGGGGTAGAAACAAAAGGGAGAGTAGGTTGCTCCTTTGAAATTTTGAGTGTCCCAAGACGAAGAAATTTTAGGAGGCTTGAAAATTATTCAGTTTCAGGTGGTTGTAAATAAATTTGAACTAGATACTGGAACTTCTCATTCATAAAATCCTAATACACATAATCTTCATAAAATTCATAACAAAAATGAAGAAAGCGGTCAATAAAATCTTCCAAAGATTCATTAGATTGCATTCTCATTCGAATAATTTTCTTATAAGAATTTTGATAGTTATACCTGTCAAAATCTTGGTGAAGCTCCATGAAAAGCTGCTCAAATGAGATAATGGAGGCATATGTTAATTTATGACACCATTTTTTAACATGGCCTTCAAGAGTGAGAATGATCAACCTGCAAGCAACATCTTCACAGCTAATTTTAGAATCATCACAAATTTCAAGAAACCAAATAGTGTGCTCAAGAATGATTGTTTCAACCTCACCATTAAACTTTAGATTTGATAAGTTATGAATGATTGTCATAGGAATTTCCATATTTTCACTCTTATAAAAGCATCTTGAGATTATTATTTCAGCAAAATCCATTTAAGATGAAGATGAAACTAGACTTGACAGGCCCAAATTGTCATGTGGCCCTCCTTCTAGCACCAAAAACATGTTGATAGTGTTGGAAGCACCAACAAGTGAGAGGTACTCCCTGATTTGAAGTCCTAATTAGACCTCATACCATTTGGGATAGCATCACCATACGGAATATAGGCTTGGCCACCAATAAAGTAATCCTTAAGGATGCTCATTGGCTGCAATCAACAACGCAAGAGATCATAAACATAACTTTGAGTACAACAAGTGAGTAAGCTTTGTGAGACACCAATTGTAATGCAAGACACTTTCACAGAAGGGAAAAGAGAGTGGGCCTCTAGTATAAAAGTAATAGTATTATCCTAAAAGAGACACACAAGATAAAATAAAGAGTCGTTAGTTAACCTGAAAAATAGTTCAAAAGATAACAACGATAATTAAAGCATATAACAACACACATTCAACAAGATAAATACCAAATCCAATGAAATAGTTGATTTTCTTTAGTATGAATGAACATAAACTTATATGGTAAACATTACAAGAATAGTCATACAACATCCACGATATGTGCATGAAATTATGTTGGCTCTGAGAGATTTTGATGATTAAGTGAAAGTTCCAAGTACACAATTACATTGATGAAACATTAGCCCCAACAGTGGAACATGAAGTTTCCACTTGCTTCTCCAAAGAATGATCTTCTCTCCTATGCTAAACTAGAGAAGCCATGGATAAATCTCCAAAATCCTTATTTCATGAGTTATGAAGATTTATTTATAAGAAGTGAGGTGACATTTAACCTCCCCTTATTATTATTGAGCTCCCTCGTGACTCTTGAACTCCTATTTTGTCTTTTAGCTTCTAATGACTCTTCATATTCCCCATGTGACTCTTGGACTCACATTTTTACGCATTTACATTTCTTATTATTTTTTAAATACAAAATTACAATAAGAAAAAATGTAGCTCTTATCCATAAGACAAAAATACTAAATTATGTATAGCTCATGGAAAATGTAACTCAGTGACAGAAAATGTATTTTTGTAGTAAGATATTGATGCCAAGATTTGTATTATGTTGCTATTTGCTCAACCTTAACTGGTGCATCTAGATTATATCTGAGTTTACACTAGCGTGAATTTAGATGTATGGTCCTAGAATTAGTTTGAATATTTCTTAGCATCATGATCAATTTCATGTGTATCTTAGTTGGATCACTCACATACTGCAGAATAATTTATTTGGTCACCTCAAGTTCATCCTAAACGTTCGTCTGTTTGATACTATTCAAGATAGCTTATATTTATTTTCTAATAATGATTTTTCTCTTTAGATCCTTAAATAGACCAATAGAAGGGACATTTTGCATCCTGACCAAGGATTCCAATCAATTATGTAGCCGCTAATGAGTTGTTATGTGCTTGTAGAAAAAGTTTGTACATGTTCGTAGATCTGTACAAATATTATGATCTTTGCCCTTTCTATTTCAACATCTTTTTTTCTCTTTCTAACCAACACCATAGCTAGATTGAGATATTTGGTGCCCCTGTCTTGGATCATATCACTGGCAGTAGAAATTTCTTTAAGACCTTCACCATCTTTTGTGATCCTTTATGCACTTCATGCAAAATCACCACTGCCTCATGAAGAGCATACATCTCATCATATAGTTGCTTCATAGTGTCCTCCAAAGGCTTAATATTTGCAACTATTGTTGCCTTTAAATCCATCTTGTAAGAACTGGTGGAATATAAACATTGATTCTTAGCCCTGAGATGCTCAACCTGTTTCCTTGTTGAAGCTAATTGCTTTATCAATGTTTCATTTTCTCTCATCAGATTATCAGTGTTCTCCTTAGTAGTTTCGGTAAAGGTTTCATTTGTTGTTGCAACTGCTCTGGGATTCTTCATTGTATTCGACACAATCACCTGTCTGTATTGATAGAAATAAGATGATGAGGGTTATTCAAAATATATATTATCCTATCATGTTTTATATTACTCTTCAACTAATTGAAGGTAAAATTTAAGATATTCATGACATTGTCATTTGGAGGAGGAACCAATCTCATCTCGCTAAATGGGAGATGGCCACCTTTAAGAGGTGGGGATATATATATTGTTTCCTTTGTGATTGACATGATGTCTTCTTCTTCTTCATCCTCCTCCTCTTGTTCATCATCAATCTGTTGGGCCTATAAGTCCTCCTCATGTTTCCTCCTACTTTCTTCTTCCAATAACTTTTGTAGCTCTTCTTCCTTCTGCTTTTTCATGGCTTCTTCCTGTTGTTTGCTTTCTTCCTCTTCATTATTCCTTATTAAGTCTTCCTTTCTTATTTTCATTTCTTCTCTTTGTTGTTATTATTTATATTTTCTTTCTTCCTCTCACTTGTGTTCATCTTCTTGTTTTTGCTCTGCTTCCCTTTTCTTCTTCTCTTACTCCCACCTAATCTGAGCTTCTTCAAATTATTTTCTTTTATTTTCCGCCTCAATTTACCCTAGGCTATTTGTATCTTCTTTCACCTTTATACTCCTCTCTGCTTTACAATCATGTAGAATATTCCTCTTATGTTTAACACCATTATCCTGAGTAGGGACTTCCTGTTTCTCCCCTTCTTACACAATATTTGTTATGTGAGTTGTGTTAGAAGGGCTTGCCTCATCACTTGACCTTGTTTCCCTGAAATCATTGTACCAGTTCTTTATTTTCTCCTCATCCGTTAGATACAAGAAAACATAAGGCCACGAAAAATGAAACTTATCACACTACTTCTTACACACTTCCCTGGGGTCATGTATATGAAAAAATATGTCATCAAATATTAGGCAAGATAATTCTTCCACTTGTGCTTTCATTTCCTTCATACTCTTCGATGCATAGGACCCCACTTGCAGAGGTAGGACACTCCATGGTGCCCTATTCTTCTTCTGCAATAACTGTGACAAACCTGAGAAAAGTTGGTATATAATCTCCTGCATTACCACCTTATCAGTGACATAATTTAATAAGAGATGTGGTGGATTTTAAGAACCTAAGACTCTTCTTAGGTTTTTTTCATCCCAATGCCTTCACCAACAACCTCTTCTTTATCCTTGTTTTCACAAGCATTTCTCTTTCAAAAATTTGAATCTACAAATGAAATTAATGGAAACTCTCCCAAAGGTTGTTGCTTTTGGTCTCTTCCTAGGAATGAACTTATAAAGCATGCAACATATCCAATTTTTCAAATATGATTATGAAATTTTCACCCGAGGCACTTTTGTATGTATCCTCAAATATTTGAAAATTTCACATTTAAAAAGGTCCCAATAAATAAGTTATAACAAAAAATCCAACATGAAATGTTTGAAACTAATTTCATGATCATTCAAAAACCCTAAATTCCATAAGGCATGTCTATGAAATTATAGAAAACTAAAGTCTACATTTTTTACCTAAGCTACTACTATATGTTTCCACAAAAAATTGAAAATTTCACAACTTAAAACATCCTAGAAAATAATTTATAGCAAAAATTCAAAATTGACCTATACAAAACTAATTTCAAGAGCATTCAAGAACCATAACTTCCATAGGGATTATCTCATAAAGTATATTGAAACAATTTATGAAATATTGACCACATGTGCCCAGAGTTATACCTGCTATCTCCAAAATTTCACATTTTGAAATGTCTGAGAAAATAAGTTATAGCAAAAATCCTAAGATTACTTGTTTCAAGTAAGTTTTAGGACCAATCGTAAACCCTAACTTTCATAACATATATATTTGAAACTATAGTGAGCCAAGATATAAAATTTTAACCGGATGATCTCCTCGATCTCTCCTCAATATGCTCAAAATTTCACCATTTGAAGTAGCATAGAAAAAATTTATATCGAAAATTCCAAGATGTCTTGTTTACTCCAAAAATTACATTTTTTCTCAAACAAACTTTCCTTCCAATGCTTAATCCTTTTATACAATATCATATAAATTCATGAAAAGACATGTTAATCCAAAAGTGCATATAAATTCATTAATTAAATAATTAATTCCCCTTTTTTTCTCACTTTTCCAAACACCATGGTAAAGTACGGCATGCTTCCTAAACCATGGGTTTGAAACCACCATTTCACTTTTCGACTTCTCCTTCTTCACGAGAACCTGCTTTTTAATATACTTGAATACTTTCATATTGAATATTTGAATACAATTTGTTTAACAAGTTAATGGATTTTCCAATAGATAATGTCAATTTTTTTGCAAGCCAAAACCCATGGTCAAGCATTCTCATTTTGTAGTAGAATAATTTGATTCGACTTTGTTGAGTTTCCTAATATCATTTGCATTGGGGTGGTTGATTGTCTTGTAATTGGGTTGTGCTAAGAAAACTCTAATCGTGACATTTAAACCACTCACATGGACACATAATTTATTTCCCCTTTTAAGAAATATCAAAATTGGAGCTTCTACCAATTTTATTTTTATTAGTACAAATGATGCATTGCATTCATCATTATAGATGAATTCAACATCTTTTCAAAGTATCTCATCGATGGGAAAGGCTATATCAGAGTAATGGTGAATAAATTTTATATAGTATCCACTATGACCTGGAAATATTATTATTATTATTATTTTTATTTTTATTTTTATTTTTATTTTTATTTTTTGGTTTGAGATAAAGAATTTTTTTTATCTTGCCCATGTTTAATTTTATACCATATTTGCATTTGATATGTCCAAATAGTATTCCAATGGGAGGTTCAAAGATATTTTTTTTTTTTATTAAGGGGGATTTGTATTTTTTGAAACCATTCCAACATCATTCTCAACCAATGCATGTGCTCTTAGTAGACCGTATATATTCCAACCATAGAAGTATGCAACCATATTTTAGTGTATATATATTCCTAGAAATACTTGACACAAGTCATGAAAATATTATTGAAGCAATTTTCAATCCAAATGAGCCAAATTCTAATAGAAATGTGGCTTTTTCTTGATCTTCCATATAAATTTATACTTTAATGTATCCTAAATAATTGTCATTAAAAGAATAACATTTATGCCCTATGACTTCATCTATAATTTCATTGGAAAATGGGGTTGGGAATGGATAAGTTACCTTTAATTTATTCAAACCTTTGAATCCAACACATATTTTCATTCTTTTTGTGTCATGCAACTTTGGTTTCACAACCATAGGGTTAGCCCATTCTGATTTATCAATAGGGTATATTAAGCCTATAGTAACATCTGTCTATTTCTTTTTGTACAGTGGGCTTATATTTTTGTGCTAGCTTGTATGATTGCTTCTTAATTGGATTAGCACATCAGAGAAGGTCCATTTTCATTTCCCTCGTATCCTTTACTAGTCCTTTCAAGTCCTTATAGTCTCTTGGAAACATGTCTTAGCATTTTAGGACTAGCTCGACTATTTTTGTCGTCTTCTTATCCGATAAATAGTTAGTTATCGAAGCCATTTTATGATATTCATCTATAGAAATATTAAACTCCTTTATATTTATCTCAGAATGCATCAATTTTGTGGCATGAATTCATTTAATTACCCTTTTCCTTCTATAACCTAATTATAATTTGAAGGGAAATCAGGTATTTTACGCTTTTCATTTTCATCATTGTATATTTTTAATACAATTTTAACCTACTTATTCACCTTATGGTGATATTGTTTCCATATGAAATTGATAGTAGGAAAACTTATATTTTCAAAATCTATCATGTTGGTTCTTAAGAGACAATCCCTTGGTTGTGAAAGGAAACATTGCTTAAGACATTTTAACAATATTTTTTAGAAACAATCTTTATCGTTCGGTCTTTGTTTTATTCCTTTGGTAATTAGTTTTAAAAACCTTAATTCCTTAAGGTAAATAAAAGATTACACAATTCCTTTAATTGCTAAAATGTGAATGAAATAGAAGAACTGAATGGAAACTCAAGATAATATGTTGAAAACACAGGATCTATTAACTTTAGTTTCAGTGAGAATTTATGAACAGAGAGGAGTTGGAGTGAAGGAGTGCATTTAAGGATATTTAACTCTTACTTACAAATGTAATTCAGAGACCTGAATCTTTTTTACTTCACTTCATTCATTAGAAGAAATAACACAAGATGACACAGGAAAAACAAACCACCTTCAACAATTGCAGGAAACTTGAGACTTATTTCATTAATTCTTCAGAGAGATAAGTACAAAAATATAGTCTTCCAGAGGTCCCAAAACTCAAACCCCTCTTCTTCATTTTCATCTATCTTAAATACTTTCAAAAGAAGTTTATAATCGCCAAAACTTCTTAAAATTACCTAAACTGCTTCTTTCTTCTATCAATTACTTTCATTACAATTGAGGGTAACATTACAACCTCATTCTAAAAAAAAAAAAATACGATAATAGATAGAAATATTATGATGTCTTCTAAGTATCCTTTGCTGCTGATGTGGTCCCCTTCGCTGCTAATGTGGTCTTCTGAGTATCATCTGTTGCTAATGTTTCTTCAAGAAAATTGGTCATCCATCTTCTACTACTTCAGTTGTCATTGGGTGCTCTCCAGTAGGGAGTTTTAGCTTCTTTCTTAATACATTTACTTATGATTCTGCACTTTGCAACAACTTCTGCATAGTTGACCTATCAATGGGATCCACTCCAATTTTGACAATTACCTTCTCTAATTCTTCATTTTGGGTGGAGAGAGCTCTGGAATTAGCTTTCTCCAACTTCAGCTGCTTGATCACCTTTCCCAACATGTTTTCATATTTACTTGCAGTTGCACTGGTTTTAGTCAATTCATTAACAATCAATAAACCATTTTGCATATGTAAATTGATTTTTTCAGGTAAGGGAATATTCCTGGCATCAACAGTCAAATTAACAGTCCTAAAATTTCTTCATGACCCTACTGTCACTTCAGTTAGGTGTGAAAAAGAAATTTTCAGCTAATCTTTCTCTAGATCCATAGAAGTTAATAATCTGGTCTCACGGAGTGATTTGAGATTCATTTTGAGCCTCCATACTTGCTCTGATCTTCTGATTCTTCTCAGCAATTTGCACAAAAACCTTCTTAATTAATGGTACCTGATCATGAACAGCCTCATGTCTGGATGGTGAAGTTGGTGTATCTTGTATATCTCCTAATTGAATTGATAAACCTGGTTGTGCATATGGCACTTATTCACTCAGTTTAGCTCTCTTTTCAGCTCCTTTCTCCTCTATATCATCATTATTTTCTCTACCTCTTTTATTTCCCTTTTCATAGATAGTAGGAGTTTCAATACTAGTGTTTTTATTTCTTGCAAAACCCTTATTAGCCAGCTTTTCATTTTCAGGCTTACTCGCATGAGTAAAATCAGAATAACAATTCTCAACTCTCCTTTTACAAATCACCTTATGTGGGTCATAAGCCTATTTTTCTCCTAGCAATAGATGCATGTCCTCTAGCATTTAGTTTTCCTCTTTTGCAGCTTGCCTCATATTCACTATGACAGGTCCAACATTCATGGGTAATTTAAATAAATGTCCTCACTTCATTGGCACAAAGTGGATCTAATCCACATTTAAAATCTTTCTAATAAATTCTAAGGAAAACATTATCATGGGCACAAAAGTATGCAATCTATAAGGTTCAACCCATGCACCATACAATCTAATTTCTGAATAATATTCAAAAATAAACAAGTCTCCATTTCTGCAACTATTACTGAGTTGAAGGAATTCCTAAGCCTTTGGTAGAAAACATGGAGGAACAGGCCCATTCAAAATTCTATAGGAAATTGGTAGGTATTTAGCAGCAAAATCAAATAACCCGCCATCACTAGGTTCATTTCTTATCAGGTCAGTCCAAAACACTATTGCCTTCCTCTTCTTATTTGAATCCATAATGTTTAACCCTAAATTCAAAAACTCTTTTGCATTTTGATACATGAAAAAATAAGTAGCAATTGTAGGAAACTTGAAAGAACTTGTGAGAGTTAAGCTCATAAATTGAGAATTAATATTCTCCTGCCAAAAGGATGGGATGTCCAACACTACTTCAGGTTTCATCATCAAAGCAAACATTCCAAGCACTAACATGTCAATCTAGGAAGCATCTTAATTTCCAAGTATTTTTGATAGAAATTGTAACATAGGCTTGACCTCTGCATCAAATATTTCCAGGGGGGATACCTTTTCATATGGAGAAAAACGTGCTTGTTCTGGCTTCAAAAAAAATAAAATTTGCATGAAATCTTGCCCTGCAAGATTGTAAAAATGTATTGTCAATGATTCTTCAGTAAAACTAACATATGAATCATACTCTAGGTAGCATAAGGCTTGACTAATTAACAAGGATGAAACTTGGAAGACACTTTCTCCCAAGTGGTTCATTACAAAACACTTGTTGGGGTATATTGTTGATACTAGCCATTGTATGAATTATGGGACAAGATGGGTTTTTGGGACACATACAGACAAGACTCCAGACCTGACCATAGCTGTGAAGACATGGGAATTGTTCTAATTAAGGATGACTTGTCAGTACAGAGGTAAATGCTCAACTATGTAATGAATTTCTATCACATCCTGCTCTGTATCCATGAGAGGAATGTGACTAAAGGAACTAGACAATGATGACTTGGCCATGTTTACACTTCGGATGACAGCTTAATGGACTCAAGGACAAAGAGAAAGGTGATTAGGATGAGTTTTACAATTTAGACTGAAACCAACATGTAAAAACAACAGGGATTTGAGTCACTATTTATAGGCACAATGGAAATTTTAGGGGGGAAACAACAATTAAATGCATGACAAGACAAGTACAGGAATGACATGGACAGTGAGTTGGTTCACTTGCTGACATTTTTTTTGCCTACTAACATCACAGCGGGGGCACTTATGGGCACGGCAGACTCTTCGGAGGTTTTCCTCCACAGTGAACTTGAGTCGTTGATTTGAGTCCATGCGCTCATGTCATGGTCAACTGCGAAGGCACCTCGAAGGTTAATTGTCAGGTTTTTTATTCCCGCGGGTATTTTATGATCAACTTCCATCCGTCATTGTCTCATCTTTGCCCGACGAGTTACAAATTAATTAAACTAATGGGTGGACCCACCTTAGACATGCTCCAAAATATAATGTTAATGTTTTTCATATAAATCAAGATTACTTTGGAATATGAAATTTTAATTCATTAATTTTTTTTTTTAACATGATATATATTTTTTATTTTGAGATACATTTGAAAATGAAATTTCAAATGAGTCACAACATCTAGCTCCACCTAGGGATAGTGCTTTTTTCCACGAAAGCGTTAATAACCACATATTAGTGCCTTCACCTATGGCATGGAGTCAAATATTTCTACGATGATATATGAACAATGGGCAATTTGGTATTTATAGTGGTGGAATGCTTGACTTTTAGTGCTGAAAATAGTGTTTCAAATACTACCCATTCATAGGCAGCTGCAGAGATTATCCATCTAAATTCTCCAAGATAAAAGAATTGTTGAATCTTGCTTCAGTGATTTTGTATGGTCCATACCAAAGGGGGTCAAATTTACCACGCTTTCCCTTATCCTACTTTCTGGCATCCCACTTCAGTACTAAGTCTCCTGCTTAAAAGATACTTTATCTTGCCTTTCTATCAAAAATGGTTTTCATATTTGTTTGATAAGTAATTAAGTTATCTCTAACTTTGTTTATGTTTTCACATAATTCAAATACCTTATTCATTATTCTAACCAGATCATTGGGTTCTTCCTGAGCTTCTTGAATAAAATCAATCACAGGTTTGGCTAGTTGACTAGGAAACAATGCTCGCGTTCCATACACCAACTCAAAAGGTGATTTGCTAGTGGAACTTCTAGTAGTAACCTGAACTGCCCAAAGGGGAAACTTTAGTTTTGAGTCCCAATATTTCTTTATTTTCAGTGATTGTTTTATTTAGTATTCTAACCAATGTTTTGTTAGAGGAATCTGCCAGTCCATTCCCTTTTGGATGGTAGGCTATAGAATGAGACAAAACTACATTATATGTTTGACAGAAATCACTAAATCAAGAAGAATTAAATATCTGAGCATTATTTGTCACAATCTTCGCTGAACAACCGAACCTACTAGAGATATTCTCCTCCAAGAACTTCATCACTACTTGGTCATTTTATTTCTTTGTGGGTAATGCTTCAACCCATTTTTTGAAGCAATCAATGGTTGTTAGGATCCATTTGAACTTTCCACTTGATGGTGGATTGATTTCTCCAATAAATTCCAGTCCCCACTGTCTAAAAGGCTCTTCTATAAATACTGGAATCAAAGATAAAGGAGCAAGTCTCTTCTTTTCTGCAAACAATTGACATTTATGACAACCTCTGACCAGTCTATACACATATGCAAATAATTTAGGCCAATAAAAACCTGATTTGAGGATCTTATGTTCAGTAACCTTCCAACTATAATGACCCCCACAAATATTTTCATGTTACTCTTTGGTAATTTCAATGTACTCTCCTTTAGTTAAGCACAATATTAAAATACCAGCAAGATCTTTCCAATACATTTTTGCTTCCACTATGACATATAGCTAAGACTTAAGCTTGAGGGCTCTGTACCTTGTTCTATTCAGTGTAGTTGGACAAGAGAAGAAGCACAAATAGTGAACAACATATTTGTACCAATCTGAACATAAATATTTGTACTGAATCTTCATACCTGATTTGTGCTTATTTTTATCTTCTTCATTGACAACTTCATCCACTGGTGCTAACAGATTGATTTTCATTGCTTGAAAATTTGTTTCTGCTAACATCTTTCCCAAACCTTGTCCTTTGATTAGTTTTGTAGGTTTAGAGTCCAAGTCATATTCCTGAATTTTTTCTATCCACTTTCCTCTCTTCCCTTCTACATACTCTGAATCATCACATCCTTGACAGTAGCATTAGGGACATATGTAGTTATTTGAGATTGTAATACATAAGTTCTAATGGCTTTGAGTGCTTTAACCAATGCATATACCTGATTTTCAAGAATTTTATACTTGATCTCAGCATCTCTGAGAACTTCATTTAAGAATGTCATTGGCTATTCTCTATTCCCCTCATTTTTTTGCAACAACACAGTGGCAATAGTAGAGGGGGAAGCAAATGAAAATATCTGAAATACCTTCTGATAATGAGGACAAATAAGAACATGAGCTGCTTGGAGAGCCTCCTTTATTCTAGCAAATGATTCTCTTGCTTCCTTAGTCCATTACACTTTTGCCTCTTTCTTCAACATATCAGTTATGTTTCTAACAATCTCTGCATAATTTGGTACAAATCTTCTTAGAAAATTAATCTTTCCCAAAAATCTCTAAATATCCTTCTTGCTTTTGGGAAAAGGAATTTTTTGGATTTCTTCTACCCTTGTTGGATCAATTTTTACCCCTTGTTTGGAAATTATGTGGCCCAATAGTTTACCTTCCTCCAAGGCAAATGAAGACTTTTGGGGGTTAAGTGACAAACCAAACTTCCTTCACTTTTAAAAAGTTTTTTACAGATGTTCTAAATGTTCATCATCTGATCCTGAAAAAACAGTGATGTTATCCAGATATATAACCACATACTTATCTCCAACAAATTCGATATCCATGGCCCTTTGAAAGGTTGCACCTGCATTCATTAGCCCAAATGGCATTCTAACATACATGAAAGTACCCCATGGAGTTGCGAATGTTGTCTTTTTCTAATCTTCTTTGTCTACTGCCACCTTATTATACCCAAAGAATCCATCAACCATAGACATCCTATAAGCTTCTGTCGCTTTTTGTAAAACATAATCCATTTTGGGCAAAGGATAATTATCCTCAGAGATGCTCTCTTCAGGTTCCTAAAATCTACACACAATCTTATCTCTCCATTTTTCTTCCTCACAAGAACCAGATTAGAAACCCAATCGGAATATCTAAGGGGAATTATGATCTTTGCTTGGAGTAACTTATTTACTTCTTTTTCAATTGGAGACAATAATAATGGATTAATTTATATAAGATTCTATATATGGGTCTTTACTCCTTCTTTCAATGGGATCTTGTGCTAAATGATATCTTTATCATATATTTTTAGATCTTCATGTGACCAAGCAAATACATCTATGTATTTGTTGAAAATATCAATGTACCTTTCCTTAAAAAAAATTGGGAACACCTTTAAATAACTTCACCAATTTTGGTTCCTGCTGAGTTACTAGATTACAATCCTGGAATTCCTCCTCCTGGTGAGTTTTCTTTGAATCAACAATAACATCATTTGAATCAAAAATCCTCTCAAGAGGAACCAAACCTTTAGCTAATACATTATCTTTCAACTGAATGATCCTCTAATTAGCTATTGACTGCTTGAAATGTCTTACCTCTGCTTTCTGCTCTGTTTTTTCTTCATCTTGGTCTATTTCATCATTTTCAAAATTTCCAATCATTGTCAAAAACTGATTTATCTGCTCATCATCTTCAAAAACCTACCAATGTTTTATATTATCTGGGACAGAAGGAAGGTGTCTAATCTCTATCTCATACCTTAGATTTGGATTAATTGGAGGTTTTAAGGTGTTGGCTGCAACTACTAATGAATCAACCAATGTATTCTCATCCCTTGGAAAAAATTGAATATTGAAGGCTTCGAAATAATTCTCAATCATGTCCCAAACTTCATTTCTATATGATCTCAATCTTGGATGTTTAGTTTGACAATGATTTTTTATTTGTCTTATAATCAATTCAGAATCACCAAAAATCAAAATACACTGAATTCCCATCTACTTTGCAGTTTGAAGGCTAATGATCAAGGCCTCATACTCAGCAACATTATTTGTTGAATCAAACTCTAATTTGAAATAAAAAGGCAAGAAATTACCTTCTGGTGATATTAATAAGAATCCATCTCATGTGCCTTCCTTGGCATACGCACCATAAAAGTATCATTTCCAAATATTTCTTGAGTGTAGCTCATTATTTACAATTGCTGAAGAGAGTTACTTCCCTGTATCTTTAGCGAATTCTGCATATTCATGCAGCATGAAACATGAAATATCTTCCTTTTCCTGACTATAAATAGGGGAGTTACCTGCATCCTTTTTGGTAGTGGTTTTTACAAACCTTGTTTCATTGTACAACCTCCTTTCTTCCCCATTAAATACAGGAATGATAGCATAAGTAAAATCTATCTTGAGAACACCTCCCAACTTTTCTCCCCAATATCTTGACAGAAGCATCCCAAACCTGGATGGAATGTCAAAAACAACTACGTCCATAACAATGCTCTTGGCTACAATTTGTGCCAAAGAAACTACCATGTCTCTAATTACCCCAACACATTTTACCTTCTTGGAGTCAAATGAATACAAATCCATGTAAGGTCTGTTGATTTTCATATTCAATTCCTTCATGATAGACAATGGCATAAGCTTATGGGAAGCCCCTAAGTCCAACATACATTTATGGAGAATAAAATCATGAACCAAGAAGGAAATATAAAATGGAGGAACAGAAGAATCTACTTCTTCTACATGAGGACTAAAGGTGACTACTGGCTTCTCCTCCTGTAAATTCATAGTGTCACTTATATCTTCATTCTGTGTGAGATTAATAAATTCTGAGATTTCTTTCTTGTAGATTGGTGTTTTACTCAATTCTAAAAGAGGAACCTAGATTTTGACCTTCTCCAACTACTTTGTTAAACTGAAAGCATAAGTTTGTTTAACATTATTTTCAGGATCTTCTTCACTCCTTTTAGAATTTGAAATTTGTTCAGGTACAAGAACAACTTTCTCCAAAATATTAGTATTATCTGATTTATTCTGGGAAGATTCACCTTGATGAATTTTTGTTCTATTAATTGAATTTTCAGGTTGTTTCCCATTATTCACCTGCTTTACAGGGTCCTGTTGTTGTGTAGTTTCCATTGGAGGAGGGGCAGCATCTTGTTGTTCACCCTCACTATCTTGTACCCTAGATCTATTCCTTGATCTCAAATTATATTTCTTATGTAACTCAGCCTATATAAATCTGTGAATTGTTTACAGTATTCATTCACTTCATCTTCATCAAAATATACTTTAGGCTCAGCATATTCTTCTTCACAATTATCTTCTTCATCATCCTCTCTAATATATAGAGCAGATATTTGATGTTCTTGGCCCTTTTTTTCATATTCTTTTGATTCTCCATGTCTAGCTTCTAAATTTAATGGTGCCTGGACCTGATCTTGATCCTTTCTTTCCCTCTGCAATATTTGCAGGGGTTTTTTCTTGAATTGAGGGTTAAAGCCTCTGTTTCGATTTTGTTGCACTTGTATTTGGGAGTTTTTATTTTCCAATTCCATCTTGACTAATTTATTTGATAAATTTTTAATTACCTTAGTCATATCTTCAAGCCTTTGATCTTGTGATGACTCTTCTTTTGCTTTCCCTTTCTCTTGGACTGGCTGTTTTTCTGTCACCTTCCTAGCTGCAGTCATATTGGCTTCAATTTCTAAAGCATCTGTCTATATTTGTTCAAGAGTAGGGGATATCCTTTCTCTAAGTGTGAAACTGAAATCAACTTCAAAAGCCCTAGCAAAAACTACATTTGCTCCAAAAGGAGGGGGCTTAATCTCTACAGGAAAACTATTATACAACTTATTGAATCTTTTGATAAACTTAGAAATATTTTCATCAGATTTCTTTTAATTGCATTGAATTATGTTAACGAATAACCATGATCTCTTTTCTCTCCCCATATTTGGGTGAATTGATTCTCTAATTCATCCCATGTATTAATATAATTGTTTGAAAATCCTTTGAACCACTTTCTAGCCTCTCCATCCAAAGACTGAACAAAAATCCTCATTACAACATCAAGATGTTCCACATTCAAGTTTTCAGAAAAATTACAAAATACAGATAAGTGTTTCTCTACAGTGACTCCATCTTCTCCAGTGAAACGAGGAAGTAATTTAAGGTATTCTTGAGGCATTGCATTAAATGGTTGTGGAAGATTGAGTGGAGGATATCTGTATAATAAGAAGGTCGGTGCTGCCATTTTTACACCTTGATTAACTGTACTTTGGTTAAATGTAGATGATGAACCTGCTCTAAAAGTAAATGGAGGTGGTGGTAAAACTTTTATGGGTGTAGGTTGATGAACAATGGCAGAGGAAAAATCAACTAGAACTTGTTGATATTTTGTGAAAAAAAAGAAACAGACTCAAATGAATGTTCTTCCAATTTAGGCTCTTGAAAATAAATAGGTGTAAAAGGTGAATCTTGTTCCAAGAAATGAAGTACTTCAGATGTATTCTCAAACAAAAGATGACTTGAAATACTGCTAGGGATATACAATGTAGGACTAGGTGTTGAGCTAGTTTTAGGTTTCTCAATCCTCTTAGAAATCAATATTTCAGGGTCTGATAAAGCAGGGGTCTTCTACTATGAAGTATCTAACCTCGTGTGAGGCCTTTTGTAAGGCATAATTGATGAAACACAACTAAAATTTCCTCCTCACTGAACAACCAGAGGAAATACCATGAAAACCCAGGGAAAAATATATTTTTGATCCTTCATCCTCGGCAACGGCGCCAAAAAATGTTGGTTATTAAGAGACAATCCCTTGGTTGTGAAAGGAATCAGTGCTTAAGACATTTTAACGGTATTTTTTAGAAACAATATTTATCATTCAGTATTTATTTTATTCCTTTGGAAATTAGTTTTAAAACCCTTAATTCCCTTAGGTAAATAAAAGATTACACAATGCATTTAATTTCTGAAATGTGAATGAAATAGCAGAACTAAAGGGAAACTAAAGATAATATGTTGGAGTGATAATTTATGAATTTATTAACTTTAGTTTCAGTGAAAATTTATGAACAGAGAGGAGTTGGAGTGAAGGAGAGCATTTAAGGATATTTAAATCTTACTTACAAATGTAATTCAGAGACCTGCAGCTTCTTTACTTCACTTCATTCATTAGAAGAAACAACACAAGATGACACAGGAAAAACAAACCACCTTCGACAATTGCAGGAAAATTGAGGCTTCTTTCATTAATTCTTCATAGAAATAAGTACAAAAATATAGTCTTCCAGAGGTCCCAAAACTCGAACCCCTCTTCTTCATTTTCATCTTTCTTAAATACATTCAAAAGCAGTTTGTAACTGCCAAAACTTCTTAAAACTACCTAAACTACTTCTTTATTCTATCAATTACTTTTATTACAATTGAGGGTAACATTACAACCTCGTTCTAAAACAAAAGAAAATACAATAATAGATAGAAATATTATGATGTCTTCTAGGTATCCTTTGTTACTGATGTGGTCCCCTTCACTGTTGATGTGATCTTCTGAGTATCATTTGCTGCTAATGTGCCTTCAGGAATATTGGTCATTTATATTATGCTACTTCAGCTCCCATTGGGTGTTCTCCAGTAGGGAGCTTTAGCTTCTTTCTTAGTACATTTATTTCTTATTCTTCACTCTGCAACAACTTCTGCATAATTGACCTGTCGGTGGGATCCACTCCAATTCTGACAATTATCTTATTTAATTCTTCATTTTTGGTGGAGAGAGCTTTGGAATTAGCTTTCTCCAGCTTTAGCTGCATTATCACCTTTCCCAACATGTTTTCAGCTTACTTACACCTGCACTAGTTTTAATCAAATCATTAACAATCAATAAACCAGTTTTCATATGTAAATTGATTTTATTAGGTAAGGGAATATTCATGGCATCAATAGTCAAATTCACAACCCTGAAATTTCTTGATGACCCTATTGTCATTTCATATGGGTGTGAAAAATAAATTGTTATGAAACCAGCTACAAAAATAGAAGAAAAGAGAGATCAACACCTTAGAAATAAGCCACTTCGAGGGGGAAACCTCCAATACATTACATAAATGAACAATTATTGGATGATACAAATGAAAAACCCTCCTTTCTATATATAGGAATCCGTGGGGCCACAATGTAATCCTAGCCGACCTAACAATACAAATGTAAGGGAAAAATAATAACAATATGGGGGTTACAGGGGTACAACAATAACAATAAGGGGGTTACACTAACAACAATAACAGACTATACTAGTAATATAGGGACCTAACATACTCCTCTCCTTCAAAAAAAAATTTTCCTCAACGCTTGAGTAGCTCTGGGTGCTTCTCTATAAAATTCTCATCCTCCCATGTGGAATCTTCAGTGGGTAAGTTCTTCCATTTTATGAGATATTCTGAAATTGATCGAATTTGTAGCTGTCGAGTTCTTGTTTCCGTGACTGCTTCAGGTTCCAATTTGGTTTTTCCTTCCTCATCAAGTTCTGGAAATATTGTTTGAACTGGAAGTTTGTCCATTATCACCTTCTTTAAGCATGAAACATGGAAAATTAGATGCACTTGCGAAGAAGAAGGAAGCTCCAACTTGTATGCCATAGTACCAATCTTTTGCAACACCTTGTAAGGACCATAGTACTTTGGAAATAATTTATTATCCTTCTTAGCTTGCTTGAGGGACATTTGTTTGTATGGTTGTAGCCATAAAAATACCCAGTCTCCTACATCAAAACTTCTCTCGTTGCGATGTTGATATGTCTATTGTTTCATTCGATTTTGTGCCAAATTTAAGTTATCCTTTAAGAGTTGGAGAACTTCTTGCTAATGCTCGATGTGATCTTCCACTGCTTAAACCCTAGAATTTTCCCTTAAATAAGATGTGATGTACGGTGGATGATATCCATAAAGTGCCATAAATGGGGTCATTTTTGCTGCAGTATGGAAGGAAGTCTTATACCACCATTCAGCGAGAGGTAACCACTTGACCCATTATGCTTGCTTATCAGATACAAAACAATGAAGATATCCTTCCAAGCATTAATTCACTATCTCAGTTTGACCATCAGATTGAGGATGATAAGATGAGCTATGAGCTAGTTGAGTACCCAAACAAGAAAATAATTTCATCCAAAAATTTCCTGTAATAATGGGATCTCTGTCACTTACAATAATATTTGGGTTTCCATGTATCTTTTGAATTGTTTCCATAAATGCAATAACAATTGTACTTGCTTTAAATGAATGAGATAATTCACAAAAGTGTGCATACTTGGTAATTCTATCAACTACCTCCATGATGACACTCTTTCCTTTTGACTTAGGTAAACCTGTGACAAAATCCATTGAAATCTCCTCCCAGCATTGACTTGGAATGGATAAAGGTTGTAGAAGACCCGAGGTCTTAATTGTCTCAACTTTATTTTGCTGGCAAACCAAAAATTCAGCCACAAAATTTTGAATATCATATTTAAGGCCATCCAAAAAAAAACTTTCACCCTGTGGTAAGTTTTTAAAATTCCTGAGTTTCCTCCTAAAGGAGAAGTGTGCAATTCTAAAAGAATATTTTTTTTTAGGTGGGAATTCTTACAAATATATAAGCGATATGTGTACCATAAGGAATAATTTTCCAACTAAATGTATCAGATGTACTAGGATCTTGCTGCAAATTTTGAATGAGTGTCCACACGTATTCATCCTTCTTCCATTCATCCCTTGCTTCGGTTATCCAATCTAGTTGGATAATAGAAATGGCACAAAGAAATGCTTCCATGTTATGAAACCAGCTCCAAAAATAGAAGAAAAGAGAGATCAACGCCTTAGAAATCAGCCACTTCGAGGGGGAAACCTCCAATACATTACGTAAATGAACAATTCTTGGATGATACAAATGACAAAACCTCCTTCTATATATAGGGGTCCATGGGGTCACAATAAAATCCTAGCCTACCTAACAATAATAATGTAAGGGAACAATAATAACAATATGAGGGTTACAATGGTACAACAATAACAATAAGGGGGATACACTAATAACAATAAGGGACTACACTAGTAATATGGGGACCTAACATGCCCCCTCTCCTTCAAAAAAGTGTTGTCCTCAACACTTGAGTAGCTCTAGATTCTTCTATATAAAATTCTCAACCTCCCATGTAGAATCTTCAATGGGTAACTTCTTCCAAAGGATGAGATACTCTGAAATTGATCGATTTTGTAGTTGTCAAGTTCTTGTTTCCATGACTATTTCAGGTTCCAATATGATCTTTCCTTCCTCATCAAGTTCTGCAAATATTGTTTGAACTAGAATTTTGTCACCTATAACCTTCTTTAAGCATGAAACATGGAAAACTGGATGCACTCGCAAAGAAGCAGGAAGCTCTAATTTGTATGCTATAGTACCAATATTTTGCAACACCTTGTAAGGACCATAGTATTTTGGCAATAATATATTATCCTTCTTAGCTTGCTTGAGGGACATTTGTTTGTATGGTTGTAGCCGAAAAAATACCTATTCTCTTACATCAAAACTTCTCTCGCTACGATGTTGATATGTCTATTGTTTCATTCGATTTTGTGCCAAATTGAGGTTATCCTTTAAGAGTTGGAGAACTTATTGTTGATGCTCAATGTGATCTTCCACTTCTTGCACCTTATAATTTTCTCTTAAAGGTGATGTGATGGATGGTGGATGAGATCCATAAAGTTCCATAAATGGGGTCATTTTTGCTGCAGTATGGAAGGAAGTTTTATACCACCATTCAGCCAGAGGTAACCACTTGACCCATTGTTTTTTTTTATTAGATACAAAACAACGAATATATCCTTCCAAACATTTATTCACTATCTCAGTATGACCATTAGATTGAGGATGATAAGATGAGCTTTGAGCTAGTTGAGTACCCAAACAATAAAATAATTCTGTCCAAAAATTTCCAGTAAAAATGGGATCTCTGTCGCCTACCATGATCTTTGGGTTTCCATGTAGATTTTGAATTGTTTCCATAAATGCAGCAGCAACTGTACTTGCTTTAAATGGATGAGATAATGCACAAAAGTGTGCATACTCGGTAAGTCTATCAATTACCACCATGATGACACTCTTTCCTTCGAACTTAGGTAAACCTCTGATAAAATCCATTGAAATCTCCTCCCAACGTTGACTTGGAATGGATAAAGGTTGTAGAAGACCCGAGGTCTTAATTTTCTCAACTTTATTTTGCTGGAAAACCAAACATTCTGCCACAAACTTTTGAATATCAGATTTAAGGCCATCCCAAAAAAATTCTTTCTTCACCCTGTGGTAAGTTTTTAAAAATCCTGAGTGTCCTCCTAAAGGAGAAGTATGCAATTCCAAAATAATCTTTTGTTTTAGTTTGGAATTATTACAAAGATATAAGCGATATTTGTACCATAAGGAATCATTTTTCCAACCAAATTTATCACATGTACTAGGATATTGCTTCAACTTTTGAATAAGTGTCCACACTTCTTCGTCCTTCTTCCATTCATCCCTTTCTTTGATTATCCAATCTGGTTGGATAACAGAAATTGAACAAAGCAATGCTTCCACCTCTTCATCCTTTCTTAAGAGTGCACCTACAACAACATTTAACTTCCCTTTTTTGTAGATGATTTCAAAGTCATAACCCAACATCTTTGTGACCCATTTTTGCTGCTCTTCTGAAGATAGTATTTGTTCCAAAAAAAAATTTAAGACTATCATGATCAGTTTTTACCTTGAAGTACCTTCCCATTAGGTAAGGTCGTCATTTCTTTAGTGCATGTAGTATTGCCAACATTTCCTTCTCATAAATAGCTTTCTGTAAATACTTTCCTTTGATTGGATGGCTTTCAAAATTAATGGGTCTTCCTTCTTGCATTAAAACAACACCAATTCCATTTCCTGAGGCATCACATTCCACAATAAAGGTTTTTGTGAAGTCTGGTGTAGATAATACCGGTGCTAGGCACATTGCCTCTTTAACATGTTCAAAGACCTTAGTTGCTTCAGGAGTCCGTGAAATTGCATATTTCTTCAATAATGTTGTTAGAGGTGCTGCTATTCTCCCATAATTCTTAACAAACTTGCGATAATACCCTATTAACCCGAGAAATCCTTGCAACTACTTTATGGTTGTGGGGACTTTCCATTCCTTAATGGATTTAATTTTGTTAGGGTCTACCTTAACACCCTTGTGAGATACAATATGACTCAAATATTCCACCTCTTGTACTCCAAAGAAACATTTGGATGTGTTTGCATATAAGTGTTTTTCCTCCAATAGTTTGAGCACCCTGTCAACCTGTTGAACATGATCTTTCCAAGCCATGTTGTAGATTAGTATTTCATCAAAAAATACTAGCACAAATTTTCTAAGGAATGGTTTGAAAATAGAATTCATCAACCCTTGAAATGTAGAAGGTACATTGGTAAGGCCAAAAGGCATGACCAAAAATTCGTAATGACCCTCATTAGTTCGAAATGTTGTTTTCGGAATATCTTCAATTTTCATTCTAATTTGATGATATCCTGAACGAAGATCCAACTTGGTAAAATAAATAGCGCCATGTAATTCATCAATCACAGGAATGGGAAATTTATCTTTAATAGTGAGCTTATTGAGCTCCCTATAATCCGGACACATGCACCATGATCCATCTTTCTTGTGCACCAATACTACTGGAGAAGATAAAGAACTTTGACTAGGTTGAATTATACTAGCCTCTAACATTTTTGCAATCATACATTCAATTTCGCTCTTTTGTACATAAGGATATCTGTAAGGCCTAATGTTTGGAGGAACACTTCCTGGAATCAAATGAATAGCATGATCATGATCACGAATAGGTGGGAGTCCTTTGAGAGTATCAAACAGCTTGGAATGATTGTCCAAAACTTTTTGGAGATTAGGAGAAATACATGATTTTGATGTTGGAACTTCTAGTGAGCATAGTTGTTCAATTACACCTCGTTATCCTTTATTCAGAAGCTTTGTCATGACATTATAGGTTATTATCTTTCTTGGCTTTCCTGCTATACCCCATAATTCGATTTCCTTTCCTTCCAAAAAAAATTTCAAGAAAATTTCTTGAAAATTAAAAGCTACCGTCCTTAAATATTGTAACCATTGTACTCCTAGTACAACATCAACACCTCCCATTGGAATGGAAAGCATTGGACTATTCAATACATATTCCCCCATGGGTAGCTTGATATTATGGAATTTTCCAGAGCAATTTATAGTTCCTCCATTTGCAACCATCACTTGACATTCTGGTGCTGGGTATAGGAAACAATTTAATTCCTTGGCTACCTTACAATGAATAAAATTATGGGTGCTACCTGAATCAATCAACACTATTACCATTTTCTTCTTGATATGTCCTTCTATCTTGAGAGTTTGAGGAGTGGTAATTCCTGCCAATGCATTACACGATATGGTCAGACTCATTTCTTCCTCTTCTTGGGTTGGTTCCTGGTGTATATCCTCTTCTTGTTCATTTTCTTCTTCCTCTTCACAATCTATGTAAAATAATTTCTTCTCAGCACACTCATGACCTTTAGTGTATTTGCTATCACAACTGTAGCAAAGCCCTTTTGCTCTTTTTTCTTCCAATTGTTGTGGTGTCAACCTTGTAGGTTGTGGAAATCTAGGCGTAGCAACACTTCCTTCTTTATAGAATTGAGTGGTAGGCTTCCTTTTCGCCATAATTTTACATTCAACTTTTCTTGCCAACCTGAATGCCTTCTCTAATGAATCAAGTTCCAAAATGCTAACTTCATGTTGGATGTTATCCTTTAAAGTGCCTATGAAGAGATCAATCCTGTGTTCCTCTGGAATATCAGTTACCCTTATATTCAATTTTTGGAAGTCCTCAATGTGCTGCCCCACTAAACCCTTTTGTTTGAGATTTATCACTTGGCTAAAGAAGGTGTTTCTCTTTGTATCCTCATAATGTGCTATCATTTCCTCCGTAAAAATTGACCAAGTGACAATTTTTTTACGGGAGCAAAGCCATCGATACCATACAAATGTATTTTGTTCTAAATGTGAAGTTGCAATGCGTACCTTTTGTGTGTTTTGCACATTATGGAGATCAAAATATTGCTCCATCTGTAGTATCCATGTTACAGGATCCTTTCCATCAAACTTCCTCATATCCATTTTTGGAATATGGTGGTTCTTCCCGCCAACATTAGAGTTTATGAAATCAAGATTAACATTTATTTTGTTCTCATCATGAGGTTCTTCTACTATATTTTCACCATTAGGAAACATTTCTTGTATCAACTTTGTCAAACCTTCCATGTCTGCTTTTAGATAATTCTTCATGTTTTCCATGTTGTCTTTCATGTCATCCATCTTAGCTTCCATGCCATCCATCTTAGCTTCCATGCCTTTCTTCAAACCATCTATCTTAGCTTCCATGCCTTTCTTCAAAACTTCCATTTCATTTTTTGTTGCTCTTTGTGAGAGCGAAATTTGGTGCACTTGCTCTTGTAATTTTGATATGTCATGTTTCAATTCTTCTTCTTCATGATTCATAGAGATTTATAAAGGCTTAATGGGTGTTTAATTATTTTTAGGGGCATTTTATAACCGAATACTGATATTTATTCTAATATATGCCCTTGGAATCAATTCAAACTGATTTTTCACACAAGACTTATGCAATTCGAAAAAAAAAAAGAAAAAACACACACCTTTTTATTTATTTTGATGAGCTAGATATTGAAACTGAATTATCTTTGTGATTTCAGATCTTCAATATCTGAAATACGGACCTATAGTAGCCCTCTGAAACTTCTTTCAAATTCCACAGGTCTGACCTAATTTGGCTTCTTCAAGACAAATTTATGCCCAATCTCCCACAATGACCTAATTATGGATTGGTTTAGTAGAGAGAACTTGTACAATGTGCCACGTGTCATTGTTTCCTCCTTCAACTCTAAAATTGATACACAGGAAACTACAATCCATTTACTTATAGCCACTTTTTACAGAATTCCAATTCGATGCTCAGAGAGAGATTTATGACAATTTTCCCACGGTCACCTCTTTGAGACGAAATTCGGGAGCCTGAAATATCCCTAACTTGCATAGATAATATCTCAAAAAATATTGTGAATCAAGCTCTAACATTTTTCCATGACTGTAAAAATTTCAGCTTTTGAACCCTTGCAGAAAACAATTTTAGCGAAAATTCCATGATGACATGTTTAGGTTAATTTCAGGAGCCTGCAAAAATATCTAACTTCCACAGATTATATCTCTGCAAATATTGTGAACCAAGATCTAAACTTTTTCCACGACATTCTTTACGATTTCAGCTTCGTGCTGTAAAAATTTTAGCTTCTGAACCTTCGTATGAAATAAATTATAGCGAAAATTCCACGATGACCTGTTTGGAGCAGAAAAACCCTAGAATCCAAAGCTCTGATACCAAATGTTATGAAACCAGCTCCAAAAATAGAAAAAAGAGAGATCAATGCCTTATAAATCGGCCACTTCGAGGGGGAAACCTCCAATACATTACATAAATGAACAATTCTTGGATGATACATGTTATCACCCTAGTAATTCTCTAAGTTGTGAGATTTTGATTTATAGTTAAGAAAACTAGAGGTAACCACAGACCAACTTTTACTAGGATCTAGCCTTCCTAGGGTTCAAAGAGGGCTCTCTCTATAAAATTTAGCTTTTTTTTGTTTTATAAAATATTAGGTTAGTTATGATTGTGCAATTTGGTTTTGGTTTGATTAATTTGGTGAGAAAAAAACACTTAATAATATGGATAGTGGGAAATTTATTTGTCCATTGGGCTAAGGAGTCAAAAGTCAAGCAGACAAAACTGGGATTAAGGCCAAAAAGTCAAATGTTTTCAAGGCAAGATAGATAACCCTTGAAGATATTGGAAAGTTGTTTGGTGAGGTGATATGATTGGGATAAAGAGCAATGAAGGGTTCTTTGATCTGGAAAAGGGAAGTAGTAGGCAGAGGTCAAACGAAAGAGGGAGAAATTAAGGGTTCCCTACTCTGGAAATTAGCAGAAAACATAGAAATGATAAACAGTAAAAACAAGGTGCTTTTAACAAATCCTGAAGTAATACTCATGTTTATTCATTAAAATTTAGAACACATAATGGATGCATGTAATAAAGAAAGATAAACAATGACAAGTAGAAAATACTTCACTTCAATATCTCATCACATGAATCCTGAAATATGATGTTAATTGGTTCGATCCAGTCTGCTACTCAAAATTCAAAACGCAAAAGCCTTCAAGTCCAAAAAAAATGACTATAGAAATCTTCAGCAATTTATTCCACAATAATACTTCAAAGGATGAAGTATTTATACATAATTGTTTACAAAATATCCTAGAATGCTTCTAGGAATTATCTAAGGAAAATAGAAATATCTTTACAACAAAATAGAGACAGTTGCTTAACAAATCAGCAAGTTGTCCTATCTATCCAAATAAAATAGAACAAATTGTGGATTAGGTGTAGCTGGCTGCCTTGGTGTCCTCTTTGCTGGCTCAGATATTTTCAAGTTGGTTTTGAAATCTAATCTACTTTATCTTTTACTCTTTCACTCTGATTCTCTTTAATATCTGATACTCTTTAAACTCGGATACTCTTTGACCACTGTAAAACTATTTAATGCTGTAATAAAAAATCTATTTTGACTAAAAATTAGCAAATTGCTTTTCTACCTTTTACCTTTCATAGTAAATCTGTAATTGACTGCCAAGTTTCTTCATCTGGAATTTTTATCTTCTTCAGTTTTCTGAAGTTTTCATCTACTTCTATATATCTGGAAAAAAATGGTTTTATAACAAAAAAATGTCTTATCTCATGCTGCAAATAAAATAAATCCTCAAAACTTCTAAGTAAGACTTTTCCAGTGAGGATTCCTTGTCCATATGTTTTTTTCACCTGTTCCTTTGCATATTCTCTAATCTTTTTATTATAATCCTCCTGAGGCACAAGTTTATCATTGATAACCAAAATGTTAGGTAGATTTCTTTGCCTAAGATTTTCAAATTTAACCATGAATTTGGTTACGGTTATGTTCATATTCTCACATTTTTCCTCAAGTTGTTTCATCAGGTTCTTCTTGGTGATGAATTTCCTTATTTCAAGGATTGTTTCAGTCCTATCAGTAATCTCAATTTCTTCTAACTCTTGCCTGTTTTTACTATTGAGAAACTTTATCAATTCTAACACTTGCTCAGGTTTATTATCAAGCTCATTTTTAGTCTTCTTACTAATGCAGCCTTTAGTAAATCTCTTTTTTCAAAGATCACCTGAATTTAAGGCCATACATCATTAATGGCTTCAATGACCTTGTTCCATAAATAGTTCTTCACATATGAAATTGGCTCCTTTAAAGTCAAATCCTTTTGAAGTTTCTTCAATTCTTCATTCAGTCTAGTAGCCTTTTGCTCATGAGTTTTGGCATTAATTTGAGCCAACTTCTTCTGATATTCAATATTTTCAATCACCTATTTCAATCTGTTAATCTCACTTGTTTGAAGTGGCATTTCTTCCATGGCTTTTATTAACTTGCTAGCCTCATCTGTAGGGTGAGTTGTTGTAGTTGATGACTCTGTAGCTGATGTTGTAGATGATGTCACTGGCACTGCAGTAGCCAGTGGTACTGTGGGTGCCAACTCTTCTGCTAGAGTTGAAGGCACAACTGTAGTAACCATAGAGATAACTGAAGGAACTTATAGTGTTTTTGTTGTTTCCCTTTCATGGACAAGCTTATCCATTTGAATCTCCATTTCTTTTATTTGTGTTGTAAGCTGAAAGATTATGTTCATCGTATCATCCTTCTCATTCTCTCCTTATACTGTTTCTTTGGCTTGAGGATGTTCAATTGATGGTAATTTAAGTTGTTTCCTCAATGCTGCAATGTCTTCATTCTTTTTCTTTACCAACTGTTATGCTACTTTGACATTTGCAAGGTCATATCCAACCTGCAAGACCAATTCTTCTAAAGATTTAATTCTGAGATCTTTAGCATATAAGGATGTGTTGTCAAGTTTCATTTGATCTTTCATATTTGTGATAGTGTTCTGAAGTTTTTAAACACTCATAGCTTTGTTTTTAATAGTAGAATACAGCATCTCTGAACTCTATTTATGAAATTCTATTTGATCAAGAGCATGAATTTTTTCTATTTGTACTTCTAGATCAATCTTCTTGTAATTTGCAACTGTCTTTGGAACCTTTACTGTAGGTTGTAATACTGACATGATCAGATTTTTATTTGAGTAATCAAATGTTGATAAAATTCTGTTTTGACCACCTGGTGTTTGCTTTAAGTATTGAGAGTAAATCTCATTTTTTTTATTGATTTGTTTATACTTTTCCTTGATGGCAAGGTCTTTTTCTTCTATTGTCTATGATGATGATGCTTCTATATTCTGTTTTTTCTATATCAACTGTGCATTTGAATTTTCAACCTATTCTTCATTCACAATCTCTATAATTGGCTCATTTATGATAACAGTGGCAGTATTTGTGTTTGTTACTTGGACATCTGTATCTTCAACTTCAATAGTAACTTTCTCTTTGTCTACTGAATTCAGCTTAGGCTTCTTATTATATCTTAACTTGAACCTAGTTTCAGTAGTAGTTTCAGCAACATAAGAACCTTCTTCTCTGACTCTTTTGGTGGTTTTCTCTGTTTGATCTGCAGTTTGTAAAGTGTGACTAGTATCACCTTGCTTTACTGCATCTATTAAGGTGTTTTCTGTCCACTCAGTCTTATTAGCATATTTTTCAATTTATGGTTTTTTCTCATGAATGTAGGGTGTCAGTTTACACTTAACCCTCATTTTACTTAAGATTCCTTGTGGATCTTAGTTCCAGGAAAAGCTCTCTTCAAATTTTTACTCTAATAACTGTTTAGCTGCTTCTGCCTCTGCATATCTATGATTGCAAATAAATGGTCCCACTTGATTCTTCAATTTAAATTGTGTTTTCTTCTTTATTGCTAGGAAATTGATATAATCAGAGTTTAATATTTGCTTGATATACTCCAAGGAAAAAACCCTCATTGATACAAATTTGGGTAGTTTGTAGGGCAACAGATTGGATCCAAACAATCTAATCTCTATGTGTTTTTCATACAAATACCAATCACCAGTCTTGGTCTGCTATGATAACTGTAAAATATTCTTCATATCATCATTTATCCTTGGTTGTTCAATATTTGTTAACATTTTTATCAATGGATGGATGGCGAAATCTAAAAACTCTGCATAGGTGAACTCTGTGGACTCTTTCCTGATCAAAGAGGTCCGGAAAATAACTGAAAGAGGATTTCCTTCTATGTCAAGCTTTTGAAGGGTAAATGGAAAATTATCTGCTTGAAAATACAAGAACATGTGGAAGAGGAAAGATGTGTATCTAAACACTCCTTCAATTGGTAATTTCACCAATTGGTCATGGATATTGTCAGAAATATACCCAACATAATTGAAGATAACAGATGGAGGTTGTCCTAGTGTGAAAGTGGCTAGGAAACCTAAAATGGATTCATTTGTATTTTCATCAATGAAGTATCCTAGGATTCTGGAACTTTTGAAGTGGAATATGGAGGATTAATTGGAGGAATTTCCACATGCAAGAGCATGAATACTTGGAATATTTGGAATCTCTTAGGAAAATCAAGGCTAATTTACAGCTTGGTAAGTGCTCCTATGGATAAAAGGACTGCATGATGATCAGGCTTGAGCTTTAACATTTGGTTAATGGACTCAGCAGTAATGGTAAAAAGTATTTCTTTGTTGGCATTGACTATTGCTCTTTGCTCAGACATATAATAATGATGGCATAACCTAATGACCTCAGGGCATGAATGAGTAACTAGAACAACATATTTAGGCAAGTGTGATTCTGAAATTTGAACTTCTTTAACATTATCTAAATATTTTTCAAAGCTCCAGTTATGAAGTTCCAACAAACTGAATTCTAGAATAGGGTCTGCTATCTTATAGTCAACATCTGCTAATGGGGTGTGCTCAATGTCTACAACAGAAGGTTGTAGAGGATTTATAATAACAGCAGTTTTGGAAGATGCAGCAAGAGTAGGTTTAGGCATTTTTAGGATTCTTGGACTACAAAAACTCTGTTTTTTAGGCTTTTATGGCTACTTCTGTAAGATTAAACAGTTTACAGAAGTATTTTTGACTTTGGAAGAGGTTCTTGGATTTAAAACAGGCAGAATATGGTCTTTTCTTGGATTTTTCCTTTCAATTTTGGACTCTCAACATGATTTACAGACCTTCACTGGTTAGAAAACAAGAAACATGGGTTTCTTGGGATTTATCAATGGGTAATTTGTTTTAAAAATATTTTTAAATCAGGCACAGAGGTTAGGCTACCTTCAGAGGATTTATGGGCTTAATTTATAGTTTTAAATAGTTTAGAAAAACTATATAAACTGTATATTTTCATTCAAAACCGTGCGCAGTATAGAACAAGGTTTCTTAAAAAAATTGACGAGGTTTGGCCTATTTTTTGGATCTTTTAATAGGCCTGTCTGGATGAATTTGAACTTTGACTGGAATTTTTCTTTATTAAAGTCCTTTCAAATCGATAACAGGCTTAATTTCTGGAGGAATACCTGTTATACGCAGGTATAGGTCTTTGAAGATGATTCTAAATCTTTTGATATGTTTTGTGGTATCTTTCTGTTTTCTGTAGCAATTCAAAGATTTTCGGCAATCTTCAATGGCTACAGGCGGAATTTACATTGATTCTGGGCACGAAAATCATATACAGGCTTGTTCTCTG
Organism: Pinus albicaulis; assembly: GCA_034641835.2. Classification (NCBI taxonomy): domain Eukaryota; kingdom Viridiplantae; phylum Streptophyta; class Pinopsida; order Pinales; family Pinaceae; genus Pinus; species Pinus albicaulis. The sequence goes on along the minus strand of CM076581.1, from coordinate 1,293,649,566 downwards.
AGTCTGAATGGCACATACAATTGATATGTGCAGAAGGAGGGAATAACTGTGTATTTCATGGTTTATTAGGCTTTTAGGGTTAATTTTAACCTGTAATAAATGGCGGTCAAATTAGGCGAAGATGCGGTTTTCAGGTTTCAAAGGCGAAAAACCACTAGTGGTTATCGTGGGGGTATGAAGTGGTAAGCAGTTTTAAACGGATCGAATGCGATCCAATGAGAATATGCCACGTCGAGGAGAGAGAAATAGACGAAACTTCCTATTTCGCATAGAAATGAAATGGTTAAAGGTGGGCAACTTTATTTGCGATATCAATTTTCTATCATTGGATCATGGGGTTCGATAGCGAATGGTCAAGATCTGTTTTATAAGATGCATCGGGATTGGAGTGGGGTCAGGGTTTTCATATATGCGGGAAGGGTTTTAAACTTTATAAATATGTATTTATTAAAGCTTAAAACTTTGGGTTATACAATGGCGGGGGTGATGTTTATACATGCATTTAAAACATTTCACCAATGTTTCAACCAATACATGGGCGCGGGTTTTAATATTTATATGGTATAAAAAACCTTTGATAAGTGTTTAATAACCATAGGGGGTGAGATATATTTTTATAGATACGTTTTTAAACCAATGGGAATAAGGGCGGGTTTTTATTTCTTCACGTGGGATATCTTAACATTGGTTTAAACATTAAATAGTGGGTTTTTTGGGTTATTTAAATACAAAGGATTTAATACTATATGGGAGGGTGTAGTTTAGGGATTTAATCAATATAGTTAGAAATTAATATGAAATAAAGGGGTAATATATGATATGAATGAAAAAATATATAATTTAACACTAAGTGAAGTGTAAAAGATAGACAAATAAGCATATTTTGACCTATTTTTGTTTTTTTACACTTAGACTTAGGATTAAAAGCATTTTATGGGTTTTTGAGTGATTTTGAATGGAAATGAAATTATTATTTAGGGTTTTTACTTTTATTAAGTAAAAATGGGTTTTTACTTAGGAAAAGGGTCCATGATTATGGATGAAGGGTAAATGTTGATGAATATGGGTTTTGTCAGAATTCAATATTTTTAACCAATCAGTTATTGAGCCTTGGGTCCAGTCCCAATAGAAGACAGAGAAATGCTCTGAGCCTTTTTAACTGAAGGTTTAGAATACTGAATCATTTTGGGGGAGGGGAAATTAGTAATTTTTTCCCGATGATGATTTATTACATGCTTGCACAACCGCTTTCTACCTACCTATCATTATTTCTAGCATTTTCTACTTCATTTTCATGGGTGCATTTAGAATTGCAACCCTAAATCAATTTTCTTTCAAAGCAAAAAACTATCCAAGTCTAACCTTATTTCATCCAAGGGCTTAGATTAAACTGTTGAGCTCCTCATTTATTCTCTATCCTATCTACTGATTTTTCAAGTTTATACTGTTTGACATATCTTTATTCTCTATCTAAAATATGAAATTCAAAGCATGAAAAGTTAAGATTAAATTGTTTAACTGATCATGGATTATGGCATTTATTGACGATCTGCACATAATCATTATTCTTGCAGTAAAAGTAAATAGTAGTGGCATTTTGACTTGCTCACTTTCATGTGTTATTTTTCTCTTTTTCTTTTGGGGTCTATCTTTTTTCTAAGTCCTTTGATATTTCTTTTAGGACTTTTACCCTCTTTTTTCATTTTTTATTATTTTTCATTTTAAAAATATGGGAAAACAACTTGTAGAAAGCAAGGTATGTACATATTTACAAGACTATCAAATTCAATTCAAAAATTATGAACCCTATTATTATAGGACCCTAACAATACAAATGACAAAACATCCTTCTATATATAGGGGTCCATGGGGTCACAATATAATCCTCACCGACCTAACAATAATAATGTAAGGGAACAATAATAACAATATGGGGGATACAGGGGTACAACAATAACAATAAGGGGGCTACACTAATAACAATAAGGGACTACACTAGTAATATGGGGACCTAACATTCCACCTCTTCATCCTTTCTTGAGAGTGCATCTGCAACAACATTTAGCTTCCCTTTTTTGTAGACGATTTCAAAGTCATAACCCAACATCTTTGTGACCCATTTTTGCTGCTCTTCTGAAGATAGTATTTTTTCCAAAAAGTGTTTAAGACTATCAAGATCAATTTTTACCTTGAAGTGTATTCCCATTAGGTAAGGTCTTCATTTCTTTAGTGCATGTAGTATTGCCAACATTTCCTTCTCATAAATAGCCTTTTGTAAATAGTTTCCTTTGATTGGATGACTTTCAAAAGCAATGGGTCTTCCTTCTTGCATTAAAACAACACCAATTCCATTTCCTGAGGCATTACATTCCACAATAAAGGTTTTGGTGAATTTTGGCATTGCTAAGACTGGTGCTAGGTATATTGCCTCTTTAAGATGTTCAAAGGCCTTATTTGCTACAAGAGTCCATGAAAATGCATATTTCTTCAATAATGTTGTTAGAGGTGCTACTATTCTCCCATTATTCTTAACAAAATTGCGATAATACCTTGTTAACCCAAGAAATCCGCGCAACTGCTTTATGGTTGTGGGGACTTTCCATTCCTTAATGGCTTTAATTTTGTTAGGGTCTACCTTAACACCCTCGTGAGATACAATATGACCCAGATATTCCACCTCTTGTATTCCAAATAAACATTTGGATGTTTTTTCATATAATTGTTTCTCCTCCAATAATTTGAGCACCCTATCAACATGTTGAACATGATCCTTCCAAGACCTGTTGTAGATTAGTATATCATCAAAAAATCCTAGCACAAATTTTCAAAGGAAGGGTTTGGAAATGGAATTCATCAACCCTTGAAATGTAGAAGGTGCATTGGTAAGTCCAAAAGGCATGACCAAAAATTCATAATGACCCTCATGAGTTCGAAATGATGTTTTCGGAATAACTTTAGTTTCATTCTAATTTGATGATATATTGAACGAAGATCCAACTTGGTAAAATAAATTATTCCATGTAATTCATCCAATAATTCATCAATCACAGGAATGGGAAATTTATCTTTAATAGTGTGCTTATTGAGCTCCCTATAATCCAAACACATGCGCCATGATCCATCATTCTTGTGCACCAATACTACTGGAGCAGAGAAAGAACTTTGACTAGGTTGAATTATACCAGCCTCTAACATTTCTGCAATCATACGTTCAATTTCGATCTTTTGTACATAAGGATATTTGTAAGGCCTAATGTTTGGAGGAACACTTCCTGGTATCAAATTAATAGCATGATCATGATCATGAATAGGTGGGAGTCCTTTGGGAGTTTCAAACACCTTGGAATGATTGTCCAAGACTTTTTGGAGGTCAGGAGAAATAGATGATTTTGATGTTGGAACTACTAGTGAGCATAATTGTGCAATTACGCCTTGTTGTTCTTTCTTCAGAAGCTTTTTTCATGACATTAGAGCTTATTATCTTTCCTGGCTTCCCTGCGATACCCCGTAATTCAATTTCCTTTGCTTCTAAAAAAAAATTCAAGAAAATTTCTTGAAAATTAAAAGCTACCGTCCATAAAGATTGTAACCATTGTACTCCTAGTAAAACATCATCACCTCCAATTGGAATGGAAAGCATTGGACTATTAAATACATATTCCCCCATGGCTAGCTTGATATTATGGAATTTTCCAGAGAAATTCATAGTTCCTCCATTTTCAACCATCACTTGACATTCTGGTGTTGGGTATAGGAAACAATTCAATTCCCTGGCTACCTTACAATGAATAAAATTATGGGTACTACCCGAATCAATCAACACTATTACCTTTTTCTTCTTGATATTCCTTCTATCTTGAGAGTTTGAGGAGTGGTAATTCCTGCCAATGCATTACACGATATGGTCGGACTCATTTATTCTTCTTATATGGTTGGTTCCTGGTGTATATCCTCTTCTTTTGAAGTTTCTTGTTCATTTTCTTCCTCCTCTTCACAATCTATATACAATAATTTCTTCTCGGTACACTTATGACCTTTAGTGTATTTTCTATCACAACTTTAGCAAAGTCATTTTCCTCTTTTTTCTTCCAATTGTTGTGGTGTCAACCTTGTAGGCTGTGGAATTCTAGGACTAGCAACACTTCCATCTTTATAGATGTGAGTGGTAGGCTTCCTTGTCGCCATAATTTTACATTCAATTTTTCTTTCCAACCTGAATGCCTTCTCTAATGAATCAGGTTCCCAAACGCGAACTTCATTTTGGATGCTATCCTTTAAATTCCCTATGAAGACATCAATCATGTGTTCCTCTGGAATATCAGTTACCCTTATATTCAATTTTTCAAAGTCCTCAATGTGCTCCACCACTAAACCCTTTTGTTTGATATTTATCAATTGGCTAAAGAAGGTGTTGCTCTTTTTATCCTCATAATGTGCTATCATTTCCTCCGTAAAAATTGACCAAGTGACAATTTTTTTACAGGAGCAAAGCCATCGATACCATACAAATGTATTTTATTCTAAATGTAAAGTTGCAATGCGTACCTTTTGTGTGTTTTTCACATTATTGAGATCAAAATATTTCTCCATCTGTAGTATCCATGTTATGGGATCCTTGCCATCAAACTTCCTCATATCCATCTTTGGAATATGGTGGTTCTTCAACCCAAAATTAGAGCTTATGAAATCATGATTAAAAATTATTTTGTTCTCATCGTGAGTTTCCTCTACTAACTTTCCACCATTAGGAATCATTTCTTGTATTAACCTTGTCGTCAAACCTTCCATGTCTGATTTTAGATCATTCTTCATGTATTCCATGTTGTCATTCATTTTTTCATTGATCTTAGCTTCCATGTCATCCATCTTAGCTTCCATGACTTTCTTCAAACCATCCACCTTAGCTCCCATGCCTTTCTTCAAAACTTCCATTTTTTTTTTTATTTCTCTTTTCCAGAGTGAAATTTGGTGCACTTGCTCTTGTAATTTCGATATGCCATGTTGCACTTCTTCCTCTTCATGAGTCATACTAGAGCCTTCTGAACGCATAATGGGTGTTGAATTATTTTTTTCTAGCATTTTAGAACCCAATACTAATATATATGCTTCAATATTCCCTTGGAATCACTTCAAATTGATTTTTCACACAAGACTTATGCAATTCGAATAAAGAAAAAAAATACACACCTTTTTCTTGCTTTTGAGGAGCTCGATATTGAAACTGAATTATCTTTGTGATTTCAGATCTTCAATATCTAAAATTTGGCCCTGTAGTAACCCTCTCAATCTTCTTTTGAATACCACAGGTCTGACCTTATTTGGATTCTTCAAGGAAAATTTATGCCCAATCTCCCACAATGACCTAATTATGGACTCGTTCAGTAGAGAAAACTTGTACGACGTGCCACATGTCACTGTTTCCTCCTTTGGCTCTGAAATTGATAGACAGAAAAACAAAGTTGGTTTACTTGTGGCCACTTTTTACAGAATTCCAATCCGATGCTCAGAGAGAGTTATGACGATTTTTCCACGGTCACCTCTTTGAGATGAAATTTAGGAGCCTAAATAAACCCTAAATTCCACTGATCATATCTCTGAAAATTGTGACCCAGGATTTGAAATTTTTATAGGAAGTTCCCCAAGATTTCAGATTTCCTCTGTAAAAATTACAGATTCTGAACCTTCATATAAAAAACGTTATAGAAAAAATTCCACGATGCCCTGTTTAGGTGAAATTCAGGAGCTTGAAAAAAACACTAACTTCCACAAATCATATCTTCGTAAATATTGCGAACCAAGATCTGAAATTTTTACACAATGTTCTTTAGGATTTCCGCTTCGCTCTATAAAAATTTCAGATTCTGAACCTTTGTATAATAAAATTTATAGATAAAATTCCACTATGACCTGTTTGGAACAGCAAAACCCTAGAATCTAAGCTCTAATACCAAATGTTATGAAATCAGCTCCAAAAATAGAAGAAAAGAGAGATCAACGCCTTAGAAATAAGACACTTTGAGGGGAAAACCTCCAATACATTACATACATGAACAATTATTGGATGATACAAATGACAAAACCTCCTTTCTATATATAGGAGTCCATGGGGCCACAATGTAATCCTAGCTGACCTAACAATAATAATGTAAGGGAAAAATAATAACAATATGGGGGTTACAGGGGTACAACAATAACAATAAGGGGGTTACACTAACAACAATAAGGGACTATACTAGTAATATAGGGACCTAACAACAATTTTCAACTGATCTTTCTCTAGATCCATAACAGCTAATAATCTGGTCTGATCAGCAATGATTTGAAATTCATCTTGAGCCTCCATACTTGATCTGATCTTCTGCTTCTTCTCATAAATTTGAGAAAAAACCTGCTTAATTAATAGTACCTGGTCATGAACAGCCTCATGTCTGGATGGTGAAGCTGGTGTCTTTTGTATATCTCCCAATTGGATTGATAAAGGCATATGGCACTTCTTCACTCAATTTAGCTCTCTTTTCATCTCCTTACTACTCTGTATCATCATTATTTTCTCTACCTCTTCTATTTCCCTTTTCGGAGATAGTGGGAGTTTCAATACTAGTGTTTTTATTTCCTGCAAAACCCTTTTTAGCCAGCTTTTCAATTTTAGGCTTACTCTCATGAGGAAAAGAAAAATAACCAATCTCAACTCTTCTTTTACAAATCACTTGATGTGGGTCATAAGCCCACTTTTCTCCTAGAAATAGATGCATGTCTTCTATCATTTGGTTTGCCTCTTTGCAACTTGCCTCGTATTCACTATGAAAGGTCCAATAGTCATGGGCAATTTAAATAAATGTCCTTTTCTTCATTTGCACAAAGTGTATCTAATCCACATTTAAACTTTGTCTAATAAATTCTAAGGCAAACATTCTCATGGGGAAAAAAGTAGGAAATATATAAGGTTCAACCCCTGCACCATACAAACTAATTTTTGAATAATCTTCAAAAACAAATCAGTCTCCATATCTGCAACTATTACTGAGTTGAAGGAATTCCTGAGCCTTTGGCAGAAAACATGGAGGAACAGACCCATTCAAAATTTTACAGGAAATTTGTAGGTAGTTAGCAACAAAATCAAATAACCCCCCATCACTAGGTTCATTTATTATCAGGTCAATCCAAAACACTACTGAGTGCCTCTTCTTATTTGAATCCATAATTTTTAACCCTAAATTCAAAAACTCTTCTGCATTTTGATACATGAAAAAATAAGTAACAATTGAGGGAAACTTGAAAGAACTTCTAAGATTTAAGCTCATAAATTGAGAATTAATATTCTCCTGCCAAAAGGATGGGATGTCCAGCACTACTTCAGGTTTCATCATCAAAGAAAATATTCCAAGCACTGGCCTGTCAATTTGGGAAGCATCTTCCTTTCCAAGTATTTTTAATAGAAATTGTAACAAAGGATCGACCTCTACATCAAATATTTCCTGGGGAAATACATTTTCATCTAGAGAAAAATGTGCTTGTTATAGCTTGAAAAGAATAAAATTTGCATGAAATATTTCCCTTCAAGACTGTCATAATGTGTTGTCAATGATTCTTCAGTAAAATTAACATATGACTCAGACTCTGGGTAGTAGAAGGCTTGACAAATTAACAAGGATGAAACTTGGAAGACACTTTCTCCCAAGTGGTTCATTACAAAACACTTGTAGGGGTATAATTTTGATGCTAGCCAATGTATGAGTTATGGGACAAGATGGGTTTTTGGGACACATGTAGACAAGACTCCAGACCTGACCATAGTTATGAAGATAGGATAATTGTTCTGATTAAGGATGACTTGTCAATACAAAGGTAAATGCTCAAATGTGCACGAATTTCCATCACATCCTGCTTCGTATCCATGAGAGGAATGTGACTAGAGGAACTAGACAAGTATGACTTGGCCATGTTTACACTTAGGATGATAGCTTAATGGACTCAAGGAAAAAGAGTAAGGTTATTAGGATGGGTTTGAAAATTTATACTGACACCGATAGGTGAAAATAACAGGGATTTGACTCACTATTTATAGGCGCATTGGGAATTTTTTTTTATTTTTTTTTAGGGGCGCGGGGGGGGGGGGGGAATTAAAAGCATGAAAAGACAGGTACGGGAATGAAATAGACAGTGAGTTGGCTAGCTTGCTGACGTTGTTTCTAGCCACTTACGTCACCGCGGGGGCACTTTTGGGTACGGCAGGCTCTTCAGCGTGTGCCTCCACAGTGAACGTGAGCCATTGATTTGAGTCTGAACGCTCATGTCATGGTCAACTGTGGAGGCACCCCGGAGGTTAATTGTTGGGTTTTTTGTGCTCGCGGGTTTCTTATGATCAACTTCCATCTTTTTTCATATCATCTCTACCCGATGAGTTGCACTTTAATTAAACTAATCATCGGACCCACCTTAGACATGCTCTGAAACATAATGTTAAATTTTCTCATATAAATCAAGATTACTTTGGCATATGAAATTTTAATTCATTATTTATTTATTTTAAACATCATATATATTTTTTTATCTTGAGAGACATTTGAAAATGAAATTGCAAATTAGTCACAACATATCCAATGAGCAATCAACTTGTCATAGTGACATTTTTTATATCGGTTTTCCTAATCAAGGATAAGCTAATGAAAACACAATCATTTAGTTCGTCAACCTGGGAGTTCATTTAAGACTTATGAGGCACCCAGTGTTGATAACACATAAGTAGGACATATTATGGCATGATTTAAACTATTCTAACCTTCACACTAAAAATAAGAAATAAAACTCGCAATAAAAGAGTCAGCAGTGCCCCCAATTATTCAATTAGTTAGTGGCACATCACATATCATAGCTTATGAAATACTCATTCACAACTTTAGTATATATATATTTATATATTGATCATTAATTATGGAAAGCATGACCCAATACAAACTAATTATCTCAGGAAATTACAACTATTCTACAACATTTGAACCTGGACCACCCTGTTGAGATTCAACAAGATGATGAGCTTAGTGAAAAGAGTCACCTTCACTAAGTGGGCCCGTAGGCTATTTTTGGCACAAATCTATTTTTAGACTATGTCTATTTTTAGACATGATGATCATATTTCAGAAGTTGCAGGATGATATTTGTGGATGGTTGATCAAGTTTGAAAAATAGATGAAATTCTATTTTTAGAATATTGGGCGAAGTATATTTATAGATCGTCGATCTAAAAATATATGCATGTCGATTATTATTAGCTCTTAATAATAATCAAACTCTAAACAACAACTTATTCTCTTAGAGCACTTTGTTTCAGTGCACAGATGTGGCACATCAGTGGACTGAGGGAATTACGCAATTCCCAAGGGTTTATTGGAGCTAATGCATGGAGGACTCAGTTAGAACTCAAGTGGCAGAGTTATGACACAGTTGCAAGAGTAGTTTATGGAGTTGTATTTAGTTTAACTCAGTTAGACTCAGTTGAGCTAGTTGTATCTAGTCTAACTAAATGATACACTAGTGAGAGTGGATTGAATTAATTAGTTAATTAATTTCACAAATAATAACTCACTAATTAACTAAAAAATACAGCAGTTAACTACAGTGCATGGAAATTTCAGTGGAGACCCAGTGGAGAGATAGATGAAAGGGCAAGATAGACTATCTGTTGTGACCATAGTGATGCATGAATTGCATCTACATATACATTTTATTTTCCAATGATAATCATGCAGTCAAGGCAAGAGTAATTCGAATTCATTCAAAGCTATTCTTCAGCAAGGATTGCGCAGTGGAGGCAGGCTAGCAGGGGGCAGAGATCGGTGCATGGATTTGCAAGATTGTTCCTAATTAGTGTATGACGATTGTATTGTACTAAGAGCTTGATAAGCTTTGTATGAGGATTTTCATATGATCTCCATGATACATAATATATATTTGGGGTTTTCAGCTTCAAGCTTTCCCGATTAAAAACTGTGTTATGTGTGATTGTTTTTATTTATGCATTACATGTGTGTGCAATTAATTTTCCGCAAAAGATTAACAGTGGAAGGATTCATTATTTTGCAAGAAGTTAAATATTGTGAGATCAGGTGAATCTAGGACATATGCATGCTTAGTTCATATAATTTCTACATGGTATCGGAGCATTGTTAATTGAATATTGCAATTGTGAAGTGAGTTTGTGCTGGTGGACAATTCGAATTTGTTGCAGAAGATTCTTGGTGTAGAAGTTGAGTATACATTGAAATGGCTTTCAATGGGTTGCAATTGGAGTATGCCCTTGACGAGAGCTCGAATTACATAGCCTGGAAGGACAGGATGGAGGCAGTGCTGGAGGATAATGGACTGAAGGAGTTCATCGATAGCGATGTTCCTAAGTCATGATCTAGCAATGCTGCATTACTTGACGCATGGAAAAAGAAGATAGAAAAGACAAGAAGAATGATGTTGGAAGGTGTGAAGGACCATATTGTGTCCAAACTTCATGGTAAAGCCACTCCATTCTTAATGTGGAATACTTTGACATATTTTTTCCAAAGCAGAAGTGACCAGAGGAAGTTGGCGCTTAAAGACAAGCTCAGAAAAATAGAAATGGAGAAGGGTGACAGTATTCCAAAATACCTCACAAATTTTTTCCATTGCAAGGATGAACTGGGAAGTGTGGGGGTTACTGTTGATGATGAATACTTGGTGATCTTGGCTCTCCTTGGGCTTCTGAAGAGTTGGCATAGCTACGAAGACTCTGTCAATGGTCAAGAGAAACTGTCAGGATGGGAGCGACTTTGTTCGGATCTTATGCAGGAGGAGATAAGGTGGGGTACCAGGGATGGATCTTCATCAAATAATGAAGATGAAGAGAATTTTTCTTTGGTTTCCAAAGCAAGGAAAGGTAAGGGGAAGAAATTTCCTTCAAAATCTGAATCTAAAGGCAAGAAGTAGGATTTGTCCAAAGTGAATTGTTTTCACTATCACGAACATGGGTATATCGCCACTAAATGTCCACAGAAGAAGAAGAAAAAGAAGGTTGTTGGAGTTGCAGCTGGTGAGGCCTTAGCCTTGCAATTTGAACTTTATTTCTCCTTGATCGCATGCTTGGTTTCAAGTTGTATGGGATCGGTGTGGTATCTTGATAGTGGTGCGTATTTCCATATGACGGGAGACAAAGAGTTGTTTAGTGACTTAGAGGAGAAGGACCTCCAGATGCATATAGAGATGGGCGACGATGGTTGGTACAGTGCGACTGGAATTGAGACCATTACCTTTGAGAGGGATTCCGGTAATTCATTCTTGTTGAAGAATCTTATGCATGTTCTAGGTCTGAAGAAGAACCTGGTCTCGGTCGCAATGCTGGAAGACAGAGGTTATGATGTTGTTTTCAATGAGGGAAAAACATTCCTTCGACATAAAAAAATGGGTCAAACCAAGAACATAGGGGTTCAAATTAATAATCTCTACAAGCTGGAGGTAGATGGCTACGCTGCAATGGTGAGCAAAGCAGAAGAAGTGGTGAGCCGGGATGAGGGCGAATTATGGCACAGGAGATTGGGCCATCTTCACCATGGCGCTTTGAATATTTTGCAGCAGATTTCTACTAGACTTCCCAAGGGTACTCTTCGGTCGGTCCCGGTGGGGATGTATGAGTGAGGTTGTAGTTCACCTTTCATGAAGAAGCGCGCGGTGATCCTGGAGAGAATTCACACAGATGTGTGTGGACCTTTCTCGGTTGCTTCAACAGCAAAACACAGGTATTATGTTATATTTGTTGATGAATATTCTCGTAGATGCTGGATCTTCTTCATGCAGAAGAAGAGTGAAACTTTCTCAAAGTTCTGTGAGTTCAAGGCCTTGGTGGAGAAGGAGTCGGAGAAGCAAGTGAAAGCTCTACTGAGCGATAATGGTGGTGAATACATATCGGGAGAATTCAAAGACTTCTGTAGCACAGAAGGAATTCAAAGAGAACTCATAGCACCTCATAACCCACAGCAGAATGGGGTCACAGAGAGAAATAACAGAATGATTGTGGGTGTTGCACGAGTGATGTTGCACGACCAGGGTCTACCGATGCACTTGTGGGCGAAAGCATGCAACACTGCAGTTTATGTGCAAAACCGTTGTCCTCATAGAGTACCTGGCATGATTACACCTGAAGAAGCTTTTACTGGTAAGAAGCCTAATATTTCTCATTTGAAGGTTTTTGGCTCATCTATTTACATTCATGTGACAAAGGACGCCAGGAAGAAGCTTGAGCCGATTGCAAAAGTTGGGATATTTGTGGGGTACACAGAAACACCCCATAATTATCGTGTGTATTTTCCAGACAGTTGGATGACTCTTGTGCGACGAGATATAAAATTCAATGAGGTGAAACCCATGAAGTTGTCATTTGAGAGGGAGCTACACTTGCATCCAGAGGAGGAACTTCTTGTTCCCAAAGATGAGCCTCTAGATGTGGATCAACCACAGGAGGAGATTCATGGAGTGGAGGTCACGTCATGTGAGACAACCTTCCGGAGCCAGGCGACGTACACGAGCGGGGTGAAGGTTGATGCAGCACAGAATGTAGGAGTCCCTACATCACAGCGCAGATAGAGATAGTCACCTGACCGTTATACTGGATACATGGCTCTTATGAGCAAGTGTATCGTGACAGAGCCATCTTCTTTTGAAGAATCAGTGCAGGAGCCCACATGGGTATATACCATGGTGGAGGAGTATGACTCCATTTTCAGAAACAATGCTTGGGAGATTGTTCCAAGACCGGTGGGAAAATCAGTTGTGGGATCAAGATGGATCTACAAGGTAAAGCAAGTTGCTGATGGGAGCGTCAAGAATTATAATGCAAGATTTGTTGCCCGAGGCTTCTTACAGATTGAGGGGATTGACTATGAATAAACCTTTGCACCTGTCACACGGCATTCTTCCATATGGACCATCCTTGCTCTCTCAGCACAGATGGGTTGGCACATTCATCAGATGGATGTGAAGATTGTGTTCCTCAATGGGATCATTGAGGAAGAGGTGTACATTAAGTAGCCTGAAGGATTTGAGATCTTCAGCAGTGAGTCGCATGTGTGCAAGCTCAAAAGAGCACTGTATGGGTTGAAACAAGCACCAGGTACGCCAGGCCACTCGGATCGTGACTGTTCAACCAGACCTTCACCAAGAGTGGAACGGGGCCCAAACACATGCTAGATTGTGTGGTGGAAGATAGGAATTTTAATAATTTTTACTTTATGTTGATGATTTTATACTAATATGTTGGGACGACATAGAGAAGATACATACGTACGAATACCTTATGAGAGTTTAAGATGAAGGAATTGGGCCTCCTTCGTTATTTCCTTGGATTGGAAATATGGCAGCAGGAAGTTGAACTGTTTGCGTCTCAAGGAAAGTATGCCTGGGAGATACTGGAGAAGTTTCACATGCAAGGCTGCAAGCCTACTGACACTCCTCTTCCAGGAAATTGGAGGAAAGAGGATGCTACATCAATAGAGGTAGTGGATGCCATTGTTTATCGACATTTGGTGGGTTCGCTCATGTATTTAGTTAATACAAGACCGGACATATGCTATGCGGTGAACCAGATTTCACAAGCGATGGTTAAGCCTACCAAGCTCTTTTCGAAGGTAGGCAAGCATGTTTTGATATATCTCAGGGGAAAATTTGAGTATGGTTTATGGTACAGACAGATGGATGAGGTGAGGTTGCATGCCTTCACAGATGCAGATTGGGCAGGAAGCCCAACAGACAGAAAGAGCACATCGAGAGGGATTTTCAGTATCGTATCTACGGCAGTTTCTTGGTACAGCAGGAAACAAAGATCCTTGGCACTAAGTTCAGCGGAAGCAGAATACATGGCAGCAAGTCAAGCTGCATGTGAGGCTATCTGGATGAGGAAGATCCTGGTCGGTTTGTTCGGTTCACATTGAGATCCCACAGTGATACATTGTGATAATCAGAGTTGCATTAAACGCTCGGTTAATCCTATGTTTCATGACAGAACTAAACATATTGATATCAGGTATCATCATATCAGATATTGTGTGCAGCGAAAGATCATGTTGCTTCAGTACATTCCTATGGAGGATTAGGATGCAGATATTCTGACGAAGGCGCTCACCGGGAGCAAATTTGAATACCATAGAGGCATGATCGGGGTGGAGGATAATCCCTATCTTATTGAGAGGGAGTGTTGAGATTCAACAAGATGATGAGCTTAGTGAAAAGAGTCACCTTCGCTAAGTGGGCCCGCAGGCTATTTTTGGCGCAAGTCTATTTTTAGACATGACGATCATATTTCAGAAGTTGCAGGATGCTATTTGTGGATGGTTGATCAAGTTTGAAAAATAGATGAAATTATATTTTTAGAATATTGGGCGAATTCTATTTATAGATCGTCAATCTAAAAATATATGCATGTCGATTATTATTAGCTCTTAATAATAATCAGACTCCAAACAGCAACTTATTCTCTTGGAGAACTTTGTTTCAGTGCACAGATGTGGCACATCAGTGGACTGAGGGAATTATGCAATTCCCAAGGGTATACTGGAGCTAATGCATGGAGGACTCAATTAGAACTCAACTGGCAAAGTTATGACACAGTTGGAAGAGTAGTTTATGGAGTTGTATTCAGTTTAACTCAGTTAGACTCAGTTGAGCTAGTTGTATCTAGTCTAACTGAATGATACACTAGTGAGAGTGGATTAAATTAATTAGTTAATTAATTCACAAATAATAACTCATTAATCAACTGAACAATACAGCAGTTAACTAAAGTGCATGGCAGTTTCAGTGGAGACCCAGTGGAGAGATAGGTGAAAGGGAAAGATAGACTATCTGTTGTGACCATAGTGATGCATGAATTTCATCTACATATACATTGGAGTTTCCAATTATAATAACACAGTCAAGGCAAGAGTAATTCGAATTCATTCAAAGTTATTCTTCAGCAGGGATTGCACAGTGGAGGCAGGCTAGCAGGGGGCAGAGATCGGTGCATGGATTTGCAAAATTGTTCCTGATTGGTGTATGACGATTGTACTGTACTGAGAGCTTGATAAGCTTTGTATGAGGATTGTCATATGATCTCCATGATACATAATATATATTTGGGGTTTTCAGCTTCAAGCTTTCCCGATTAAAAACTTTGTTATGTGCGATTGTTTTTATTTATGCTTTACATGTGTGTGCAATTAATTTTCCGCAAAATATTAACAGTGGAAGGATTCAGTATTTTGCAAGAAGTTAAATATTGTGAGATCAAGTGAATCTAGGACATATGCATGCTTAGTGCATATAATCTCTACACACCCATTCTACAACTCATTCTACAACAAGTCATTAAAATAAAGGAAAACATAGCTAAAAATAACAATGATCAAATGATGAGAAAGTAAAACCACCATAAACACTCTATCTAGAATTAAACTACTAAAAACAGAAGATAAATGTGACTTGATTCCTTACCCAGAGCAGGCCATACTCGAGGTGTGGCCTATGCCCAAGCTCACAAGGTTAACAAAACTTCAATGTCATAACACACATCAATGTAAAGAAAATTCTATTAAGTCTGCCAAACATCTTTTAGAAAAGTCTCATATCATATTTGGAAACCACAAGGCATAACCCCCATGCCATTATATTTTATATAGATATATAGTTTGAAAGGGAACATGTTCATTCCAAGTATGGAACAAACAAGTTCCATAAATTATAAGAACAACTCTATTAAAAACTTGAAAGAGAAATAGGGGCATGCCTGTGATCGCTTTTAATATTTATTCTGATGGTTTGTAAATTCCGTCTCACCGAGAAGGTGGATATGGGACAAACCATATTCACCTACATGCTTCTCTATGATACGTTGTGGTTACATAGCGCCCTTTAGTATGCTCTTTGAGATAATCGTGAAATAGGGTTGATCCCCTATTTAATGTATATAATGGAATGGGTGGGTGCACCATTCTAACCTCATGAAACGAACAACAGAGATATCAGTGCCTTGTCTGAGTCTTTGTATGTTGTGGATAATGTTCCATTGCTAAATCAGCTAAGATGTCATCAAGTTCCCTTTTTTATTCTTCACTCCAAAATGAGGTTTTTCATGTTCTCACCATGGAAATGTAATCAAGTAATATCCTTTGATATTGTGTGATCAGGTATGTTTAAATGAAATCCTTACAAAAATCTTTTAGGTGATGCATGGTCTTGAATATTATGGTTTTGTCCCTAGTCAATATTGATCATCAAAATTTGAATTTCATACTTAATGCCCGCTATTGAAATTTGGGGGTTTTACCCTATGTAAATATCTGCTGTCAAATTTTTGGGTTTTACCCTTTATCATTGGGTGAGAAAATATATGGTTTTGGAAACACATATTTCCTTATAAGATTATAAAGTTAGTGATGAACCATTAAATATAATTATCCACAAATACACACATAAACACACAATGGTTTCGATAAAATTCTAAAGAACACTTTAATCATCTCCCCCTAGCTAAATTGGTTGCATGTCCTCATGAAATTTCCTCTGGGACCCTTGCATGTAGCTCACGCAAGCCAAATGTTGGGTGTCCATAATATCCTTGATTATAGTATCCCATGGCCCTATCTAGATGCAACCAATGTCCTCTCTCCTCTTTCTCATTCCACATCATCAGTGCTTTGTAAAAACAATTAGGGCATCAAATGAGAGGGAAGTGAAAATGTAATCTAATCGATATTGGACCATATCTAATAAAATAATTGGCTTGGAATCCTACCTAATTAAGGGCCAAACTGAGGTAAGGATAGAAAGCTAGGTTCTTATTTCTTTGGTAAGTGGGGAGATCTTCCCATAGGCGATGGGAAATAATAAGTTCCTAAAATAAATGGGCCCTTCATATCTCCCTATATTTTGTAATATCATATCTTGTTGGTGTTTGATGGAAACATAGTTCCCATAGTCTCGAATCATCCTATGCAAATAATTTTCGAATATATGAGGTAAAGGTGAAGGGTACTCATATCTTGCCTTCAATTTTGTTTCAAATTCAATCCTCCCATAGAATTCAACCTATTTATTCCATTTAACCAACTTGAGGATGTGTGAGGTGAAATATTGAAGTTGGACATCCTCAACATAGGGATCAAGGTCCAATAAGCATTATCTTGTAATAAGAAATTAAAGAGTTAGATCTCACATAACATGTTTTTATCATCCATGAAAGTAGAAAGAAACATATCCACAAAGTCTTGTGGCTATTTCACCTCGTGTGGATACCCCGATATTGTTTGCCTTAATTAAAAGTGGTCCACCTATCATGCAGATAAATATGATAGACCCTTATAGGTCCTTTGCAAAGAAAATTATTTGGGGTTAGCTCATAGGTATGTTTTGTTAGCTTCTCGGCTAGCTCTAACTAATCCTTATACTCTTTTACTTTTGCCTCCCACTTATGTTATTGTAGAAAATACATAGAGAACTAGTGTTATTTGAGATTCTCCAAAAAATGTTGATGGAACTGTTTATCAATGATCCCTAAATAAAACAATTCATCTTTGTTTCTCCACTATGAGAGATCTTGATTAAGCTGAAGAAAAGCATAAATATTGGTGATGCTATCATATAATAAATAATTAATGAAATTTTGTATTCCTTTAACATGGGTATCAACATGAATTTCCGCCCTAGGCTCTAGGGTTTCTTCTTCAATAACCCTTAACAAGATTTCCATTTTACCCATTCTTGGCCTGTTATTCTACAACTTTTTGCTTAATTTATTATTCTATAGCACTAGCCTTTTTTTTTAAGGATTGCTTGACAACTAGTGCTAGAAAAATTAAATGATTTTGGGACTAAATTTGGCATACCTTTATTGGCATTTTCCCTTATTTTTCCATTGGGATCTACAATTAGTGGTCATAGGGAAAATTGTAACTATTTTCCCATGAAATACCCTATGTGGGCTTACGGGGATGTTAGTGTTTGTATGAAAGGTTCCCCAAGTTCCTCCTCAAGCCTTAAATCATTATTATTAGTGTTGTTCTAATTGGTTGTGTGGCCTATGTCTATCTTTATTTCTTCTTCATTGGCCTCTTTGGCCTCAACCTCTTCTTCCTCGGCCTCTTTAACCTCAACCGCTTATTCCTCAGCCTCTTTATCCTCAGTCTCTTCTTCCTTGGCATCTTCAATGCTAGTCTCCAAGAAAATTTCATTACTAGAGTTACCTGGTATCATCCTTATTACATCTATGGCCATTTCTTCTCCTCTAGCCCTTATTGTTTCCTTTGTCGAATACAAGCTTTCGAAGTCCCATTGTTATTTTTTTAGGCTAGGCCAAGATATCCCTTTGTGGCTTGACCCTAGCTTAAGGTTTAGTTGACCCCTTCTATGTTATGATTCCCCTTGAAAATGCAAGTCACACAATTTCTCATTGTTGTAGTTTGGCCACTATCAACATTTTGATAAATCCCTTATGAGATAAAAATTTCCTTTGGATTTTTCCTTTTCTATACACCTTCAGCCATATTGGTTAATATTTTGAGAAAATAACATGGAATTTTCAATAGCTTATCACCCTGAAGATGCATGATAATTCATGTGTGATGATGGTACAGTGTACTATACCACATCTCACAAGTAATGAATCGTTGGAGGTTGAGGGTAGTTTCATTTCATGGTTCTGCTAGGGCATTCCTTGGTATTCCCTTTTTTAGGTCAAGTAGCGGGGAATAGTTCTTCAAAAATGATACCTAAATCTCATTTGGGATTTGGAAATGTTTGTACCGTCATTCACCTGAAGAGGGGAGCCCAATGTCTCGACTGATAGAGTCCTCCATAACCCCAATTTCTATTTACTGCACTCTGTCCCTTGAACACATATGATGGTGGAGACTTATTTTAGAATTTAAATATTTGATATATTGTGCCTTTCCCATCCTAAAATATCTAATAGTGGGATTTTTTCATGATACAATAATAAATGTTCATTTTAGGGTGAAATTTCCATGAAGATATGAAATGTGTTGAAGAAAAATAATACTTAGAGCAAGGGTGAATCAATATTATACAGTTTTTAACAATATTTAAAATCTTTAAGCTATTTCTAATCAACCATACAAAATAACTATAAATCAAAATGTATACACATAGATCAGAAGACTCGGTTTTTTACATGGAAACCCATATTAGAGAAAACCACAGAAAAACTACTTTATAGATGAATGTATGGACCTACATACTATTACATAAATTTACTAGCACTAACTATAAGGAGACACCCATCCCTTGATATATAGTCACCAACCTCAAGGATACACCAATCCCCTGATCCAAACCTTAAAATTCTTAAAAAAAGGGGTTATAAGTGGAACCATATCCAGATTTACTAAAATGCTTGTTTAATCTAGTCATATTGTATGGTTTTTTGGAACTAAATTTAAGGCCCTGGGGAGAAATTAAGCCATTGAAATAACTCTTATATGTGTCATCCAAGCTATATTTTTAGCCATGAAATTAAAATAATAATCTAGTATTTATAGACTATGCTTGAGGCCATGTCAACTATGCTAGTATTTTGTTGAGCTAATGTAGTATAAATATCACAAATACAGAGAAGTTTGATGTAAAAAATTGTCTAATTACATAGCATGGATATAGTTGTGGTTCCTCTGTGCACAGAGTGAGAAAGACAGAGAAAATGAAGTTCTATGTCATCGACTGAGAGAAAAAGTTTAAGAATGAAATCTTTGGAAGATGTCTGATCGAGGAAGTTTTGATGGCGCTGAAACCGCCAACATTTAGGGGATCTCCCCAATATGAAGTCCCAGTTAGACCTCACACTATTTGGTGTATAATTTCCATCTGGAATATGTCCTAGTTTCAAAATTCTTAAAAATTTTCCTTAGATCTAACTGTTAGCAAGAGAGAGGGATGTAATGGTGCCTTTGAAAAGCAAGAAGGTGTGCCCATTGATTCAGTTTTAGATGTTTCAAAGTTATTCTACTGCGGAGGGAGGGATAAAAGTGAGCCTCTAAGAGAGAGGTAATAGTACCACCCAAGAAGAGACACACGCAAACATGGAGTATATGTCTAACATCCAACAAAATAGTCCACAAGAGATGCGATGATAATTACAACCAATGAATGAGAAAGAGTTTTCTGGGATCCTAAGGAATATTCCACGAGGATGGGACATCAATAACAGCCATTATAGCACATTCTCGATAAGATAAGTACTAAAACAACCGAAATAGTTCAACTACTTTAGCACAGATGAAAGAAAACATGAAATATAAACATCTATAGAATATTTTTAGAAACATTCATAATCCATGTATGAAGAATGTGCTAGCCTTGAAGGCTTATGTTACTAAGTAAAATTTCCAAGACACATGTATATAATGAACATTACTAGCTCCAATAGTGGAGTGTTGGAGCCACTCCTTGCTTCCCAAAAGAACTAGCATATCTCTCTAATGCCTTGCGGGAGGATCCAAGGTGAAAAGTCATTTTCTCTTACAATGAGGATGTACATATAATGAGGATGTGATGCTTCACCTTGCTTATGACCCTTCATATATCCTCATTATTGTTTGACTTCCTATGAATTTTCAACTTTACATGACTCTTCATATTCCACACATGTCCTTTGGATTTCTACTTTACAATACATTTTTGAAACATGAATTACATAATCCACCACAATGGTGTGGCATGTGACAAGTCATGGCATGAGACTACTGACATGGTCTTCTTGATGATGTGGAAATCTCTAGCCACTATTGTTGTTGTGTGTTGGAAATCTCTAGCCACTATTGTTAGGAATGTTTTTCTTTACAACTCTCCATGGCTTGGTGATAATGAATCTTCAATGATCTCAAATCTTGAGTTGTGGTTGCAAATTGGTGTCCCTTTTCTTTCTCTCAATTGATCAGCCTGTATACTCAAATAGAAAGATGTCTTTCAACATGTTTCCCTCCTTCATATCCTTCTTCATCACCATCTCGCCATGGCATGATAAGATACCTGCATCTAAAATCCACTAATGACGAGACAACGTCAGTCCGGGAAACCCCTAGTCTAAGATCATGCATATTAATCTATTGAATGAGTCGTAACTAGGTGACAAGGTGGGAAAGGGGCCCAGTGATTGCATAGTTGCATAGTTCAGGAAATCAGGGGTGAGCCTTGAGCCTTGAGATTGTGCAATGTGTAGTCCATAATAGACTCAAGTCAAAAAATGCACAATTCTGGATGCCAATGTGACCGGCTGAGGGGATGAGCTTTGGATGAGCACATTGCGTAGTTCCGGGAGACAAAGGAGGTTGGGACATTGAAAAATTGTGCATCTCATGAACTCAAGGGATGAGCTCTGATGTGGCCCTATAATTTATAATATTGGAAAGAATAAACAATAGAGGACAACATCGAAACACTTTGGAATCCAGGACTTAGCCTTCCTAGACTCAGAGAGGGATATCTCCTTTTTTATGATTTAGCTTGATGGTTATAAATGTTGATATTAGGCTAGTTATAGAAATTATGAGGGCTAGTTGTTTTGATTGATTGTGTGGTTGGAAAGATAGAGCTATGAAACTTAATCCATTGGGCTATGGAGTCAGAAAAGGTTGGATTGTGCATCAACTTTTTAAGGGCGTTCACAGGGCAAGCTAACTATGCAACCTGGATCTTTCTCGCAGTGTGAATTATGAAATGGAAGAAAGCAGTGAGTTCAATAATAGCTAAAGAGAAAATAAGAATCATTTAACTATATTTCAGAAGAAAACATTAAGATAGTAAACACAGACAGAATTAAGGTTCTCTCTCAGCAAATCTTAATCTAAAATTTCTGTTTTACAATCAAGTAAAGTGATGCACAGCATGAAAGACAGGAAAAAATTAACACAAAGAGAAAAACATAACCATTAACATAGCTCAAGAATCCTATGAACGGTCTCTTATTATTGATGCCCAACTCAAAAAACGACAGTGCTCCAATACAAAAATTTCTTACAATACAGGGTCCAATCTACCAACGCCCAACCCTTGATACTGCTAAGGAATGCGGTATTTAACTAAGTTGGTTGCCCTATCTATTTTGACATATTTTCATTAATTAAAATCAACTAAAATCAGACAAGTGTGGCCATGCAAAGCCCTAACAAAAACTCTCTGACAAAAACATCGCCTGTGGAATTAACTTCGGCAGCTCTTCATGAATCCAAAAAATTTCGCAGCTCTTCGTAAATCCAAAAGTAAGCTGAAAATGGATAACGTGGTCCTGAATAGGCAACGTTGGGTGGCTCTGAAATCTGGCTCTGATTTTCAGAAAACCCTTGCTGGGAAATTAAACTTGGTTCTGTGTTGGTTGTGTTTACTGCCTTTTTCAGTTCTTGTTGTTTTAACATAATAGTTTTGTACAAACGCATTTTCCCGACTCAACCTTTTATGTCTATCTCCTTACTACCATGACGTTCATCATTACTCTTCCTTTTGCTCCTTGTCGGGTCCTACCCGAGTCCTTCTGTCGGGTTAGCTCTTTTTCATAAAACAGCGCACAAACTTCATACGCTCGGACTTGGAATCTTTAGGCTTTTGCTTTGAACTACATCGCATCCACATTAACATCGCACTTCACACTCTGTTGTTTTTAACTTCTCTTTTAATGCTTATTCTCCCGAACCTACGAACTGCGATATGTGATTGGTTCCCACCCATATCGTAAATCGTAGGATTTAAGTTTATCACACATCGCAACCTTTAAGGTTTACTGCGCACCCCGGCGAATAACTTATCACATTGCAACATTAGGGTTTATCGCACACCACAACATTTGAGGCTTATTGCACACCGCAGCTAATAACTTATCGCATTGCAACTTAACTAATTAACCTGCGATGTGTTGACATGTAAACATAAAAATGTTGATTGCGATGTGCCACTAGAACAGGGGTGACGTGGCAGGAAGGGCCCCACTATAATGAATAAGTGGAGTTATAAAGTGGCAAATGGAATGTGGCTAGGATTGTTGTGAAGCACACGCGAAAAGGCAAGGAAGGGGTAAGGTAAGGCTTATGCGGTCTATGCCATATACGTTATATATATATATATATATTTATATTCAAGCGACCTAAAGTGGGGGGCGGAGCTGCGAATAGGGAAATATATGGTAAGTTTAAACGGAAAAATGATATGGTTGTTAGTGGATGGGCATAGCTGCTTTCTTAACTATAAAAATCGAATTTTAATAGTTAAAAATGGATTTGAAAGAAATGAAGCGTGGGACTATAGAAAATGAAAAAATGAAGGGCAAAAGAGGGTAAATGAGATGAATGAGGGCAGAAATGAAGTTTGCTCACCATTACACCTTATCAGCAACACTTTCCCCTTTCCATTGAACTGAAAAGGCAGATTGATTCCTTTGAAGCTCTCAACAGTCAGGATTTCCCTTCCTTTTCTTGAAATAATGACAACCATGGAAGATTATTTTCAATTTTCAAGTAAGAAATACACAGTCACCTTGTGATACTATAAATTACAGGACTCTAAAAGTGGCTCCATCTAGGGATGGCAGCTCTAGAGGAGGTGTCAATAAGATCAGATCTCTGGATTCGTAAATCAGTGCCTTATCCATTGGGCTAATCCCACAACTTGTGTCTTGATCGGTCATACAACTCAGTGACTGGAAACTAGCGGATTATTCCTTCTGACTTTGACTGATAAAAATAGACCACATGCCTGCCCAGCCAGCTTATTTTCATACTGTAAATCTGAACTGAAACTACCACTGAAATATGCATTGCAAACTATCTAAAAAAAATCACTGATATACCTTGAAAATTTGAATGTTGAAAACATAACTATGTTGAAACTAAAGTTTGGAACACACTTGAACTAAAAACTAGAAAGAAATCTGAAAAACTGGAAAAATGCTCAGAGTATTGAGCTTATTTTCACACCTACCTACCCTACACTATGTTGAATTCTTAGTTAAACTGAGAGGGGGTGGGGGGGGTGAATCAGTTTAACACCTTCATGAGCTTTACAAATTTTTCATCAGCTTATTTACAGCTTACTTTTATAATCAACCTTAGTATATGAACAGTAGTAATATGTTGCAACAAGAGTTAAATTAATGTGACATCAAACTTATTATGAGAGTAGCAAACATTAAGTAGATTTGGTAAATCATCTCAGTACACAGACAACACAGATAGAGACAGCAGATATAAGTGGAAACCCATAAAGGGATAAAACCACATCTTATTATTGTTATGATGCAAAGGCAAGCTCCAACTCCCTCTCACCACTGTTTTTCTGCAGGCACCAACCTATAGGAGGCTCCAACCTCATTCAGCTACAACTGATAGCTATCAAGCTTCAACTTGATAGGGAAGCTCCAACTTCCTGAACTTATCTAAATAAATGTTTGTTGATTTACTTCAGGTATCAGCTCTATTCTGTAGCATCTCCTTCTGTTCCTCTCTTCCTTAACTTTTCTGCCTCAATCTTCTATACTCTGCATTCTCTATCCTTACTCTCTCTTACTCTCTATGCATATCAGGTTGATATTATATATAGAGTTCATTTCATGATTGTTTGTATTCCACAAGGAATTTGGAGTGAACAGCCATGACTCTTTGACTTCTACCTTCTCAATTATTTATCCAACTTATTAAGAATATAACAATATGTACAAATTTCAATGTTACAATGGGATTTTTATTTTTCTTCTAGACACTTACCTTTGCATCACAAACAATAAAACAATTAAAACATTTACATTCACATTTTCAGTTACACACTTCAATTTTACTCAGCTCCTTTTCTGGATTTTGGCTTTACTGGATTTGTCTTTTCTGCTGCATTCATGCCACTATCTTGCATACTTTGTTCACTGTCTTTTGCACATTTTCCCATTTTCTGTGCTTATTCACCTGTCCAATTCATTCCTGTACATATTCCTGTTCACCGAATTTTCATTTCTGCATGCTCTCCTCTCTTTTTCCTTTTCCATACACATTCCTCCAACCTTACTCTCTTTTTCGTTTTCTCCTTTATTCAGTTCCCTGTTCATTGCAGTTATATAAGTGTTGTATGTACTACTGCCTTTTAATCAAACTTAACATAACTCTCGGCGTTTTATAAAACCCTTTTAACAACATGGATATATCAGTACTCACAATATTTATCATGAACCATCAACAGTATAACCTTTGGTTCCGTATTTATAGGAAATTATTTGACTTATTTATAAAACAAATATCTGCTCCCCAGTCAAAAATTTATAACCTTTATAACATCAGACTGTATTTCATTTATATGCATATACAGTTAAATACAAACTCTGAATCTAATGCACTTATAAGAATTCGGGTCAACCTTCAACTTTTATAATAAAATTTATTATATAGTGGCCACTGTGTAGAATGTGATAGCCCGCTTTATAATAAATTGAATAAAAGAAATGCCATCGCACATAATTATCTGCGTTAATCCACCATATTAAACCTTCATATCAATCCCGATGCATATTATAATACGTACATGTTCCGTGGAGCCCACTCATTAATGCAATTCTCCAATCGACGGTTAATAACGTATTGCGCAGCCAACACTGATCCGACGAATATCGCTTGCCATAGTTGCACGAACGATAATGCACGATGAGAGCGGTTTTTGGGCCCCCGCTGTATGCCACATGTCAGCCGTTCTATGGAATCGCTTCAATTTCCTGAATATCGCTTGCCCGTCGAAGGTGGTGCGATGAAAACTGGAAACCCGCCTTTACTATTCACTCTTGCAAGGTTCCACTGCTTTCTTCCTCAGGGTTCTGTACGCCTTCATTGTTTATGAATTCCGCTCTTTGCCTTCAATGAAACTCGCTTATGTACACACACAGCAATTGCCTCAATTCTTCTGGGCTACCACCATATGACTCGGCTCAAGGTTACGTCAATTTATCCTTTGGTTCATCAATGTTTCAACACGACTCCTCCGCATACTATAACGCGCTGCTTCATCAGATTATACATTCCCCATTGCTCAATGTATCGTGGCCTTAGCAACCCGATATCTATGAATCAAATGTTCAAATATCCTTCCTATTGAATTCAATCAAGACTATACATATAATTCACAGAGAATTTAGAAGCAATCCCTCATCATTATATACAAATGTAACCATTTACAAGAACATTCACTTATTCTTCTCAACTGGCCAGATTTTCTATTCGATGGCCTTTTTCTCCTACTTTGTCTCTGGATAACTCTGCTTCAATTCACTGCTTCCTCTGCTCCTTGACTGATACTGCTCCTTGCTTCTCTTTTTACTGCCTCTGCTACCTCTCTGCTACCTTGTTTTTGTTTCAGGTGCTCCTCCTTTACCATGTCCTTTGCCATCAATGACAATATTTCCAACAATCTCCCCCTTTGGCATTGATGGCAATACACTCTCTCTGTTTGCCTTTTAGAATCCTTTCTCCTGTTGCTTACTCTTCCTCCCCCTTTGACATCAATGGCAAGGGGTTGCACATCTCTTAGTGTAGATTTTGTCCTTTAATCCTTTGATCCTGAGGACCTGTTTCATGCTTCCCTCGCTGGCTGATCTCCCCCTGGAATGATATTTTCATTTCTGATCTCCCCCTGAAACTGTGCTTTCTCTTCATATCAGAGAATAGCATCTACAGATACTACCCCTAGTCTATCTCTCAAATATTCAAATGGTTCTCTAGCAAGAGGTTTGGTAAACATATCTGTTGTTTGTTCTTTTGTTGGTACATACTCCAGTTTTACTATCTTCTGAGCCACTTTTTCTCGGAGAAAATGATACTTGATTGGGATATGTTTGGTTTTTGAGTGAAGCACAGGATTTTTAGATATACTTATAGCACTTGTATTATCACATTTGATTGAGATAGGTTCATTAATTCTTACCTTCATGTCTTGGAGGGTTTGCTTCATCCACATGACTTGTGTACAACATGTTGTTGCTGCTATATATTATGCTTCTGTTGTAGACAGAGAGATAGATGTTTGTTTCTTGCTTAACCATGCCACCAGACTTTCTCCTAAATAGAATGCACCTCCACTTGTGCTTTTCCTGTCATCCACACAGCTGGCCCAATCTGCATCTGTGTATGCTGTCAAAGTGAAGGTTTTGCCTTTAGAATACCAAAGTTCATACTGTGATGTTCCTTGTAGATATCTAAATATTCTTTTGACTGCCAGAAGGTGGTTTTGTTTAGGTGTCGCTTGATATCTAGCCACTAGTCCTACTGCTAGCATGATGTCTAGTCTTGATGCTGTCATATACAGCAGACTTCCTATCATGGATCTGTAGAGTTTTTGATCTATATCAGCAGATCCGTCATCAGCACACAGCTTGCATCCCGTGATCATGGGAGTTGACACAAGTTTGCAGTCCTCCATTTTGAACTTTTTCAACATTTATTTTAAGTATTTTTCCTGTGAGATGAATGTACCTGTGTTCTTTTGTTGAATTTGAAGTCCTAAGTAGAAACTAATTTCTCCAATCATGGACATCTCAAACTCTGATTTCATCTCCTCAGCAAACCCTTTTTCTAGTTCATCTCTGTTGCTTCCAAACATAATGTCATCAACATACACTACAACAATTAGGAGTTCATTTTCATGGGTTTTTATATATAGATTGTTGTCTACTCCGCCTCTCTTAAAGCCTTGTTTTTTAAAATACTTATCCAGTCTTGAGTACCAAGCACGAGGAGCCTGTTTCAGTCCATATAGAGCCTTCTTCAGTCTGCACACATAGTCTGCTTTGTCTGTTAAAGAGAAACCTTCCAGTTGTTCCATGTAAACTTCTTCTTCTAGATCTCCATTCAGAAAAGCAGATTTTACATCCATTTGATATACCTTGAAGCCTTGATGGCATGCAAAGGCCAGAAACATTTTGATGGCTTCCATTCTGGCTACAGGGGAAAATGTTTCATTGAAATCAATTCCTTCGATTTATGAATATCCTTTGCAGACAAGTCTGGCTTTATTCCTGATTACTTGTCCTTCCTCATTCATTTTATTTTTGAATACCCATTTTGAGCCTATGACATTTTTCCTAGTGGGTCTAGGAACTAGTTCCCAAGTATTGTTTTTCTCAATTTGGTCCAATTCTTCATTCATATCATTCACCCAAGACTTGTCCTTGCTGGCCTCTTCAAATTTCTTTGGCTCTATCTGTGATGACATGGCTATGTATACCTCTTCTGTCTATTCAGTTAGTTGCCTTCTTGTCTGGACCCCTTTTCTCTTGTCTCCTATGATCTGATCTTCAAGATGGTTCTTCTGAGTGTATCTAGAAGGGGCTTTAGGGCTTAGTTCAGCATCTTCTGATGTCTTGCTTGTTTCATCATCATCTTGGTCTTCTTCTTCATGGTTGTCTGATGGACTGCTGCAGTTTGTATCTTTTGTATTGTTTGGAAGTTCTTCATCAAATCTCACGTCAATGATTTCTACTATTTTTCGAAGAGTCTTTTTGTAACACCTGTACCCTTTAATTTTGGAGGCATATCCTATAAATATCCCTTCATCTGATCTTGCATCAAATTTCCCAAGATTTTCATCATTATTCTTTATATAACACTTGCTTCCAAAAATTCTAAAATGTTTGATTGAAGCTGGCTTTCCATGCCATAGTTCATAGGGAGTCTTGTCACTGATTGGCCTTAAGTGATCTTTATTAAGGATATGCACTGTTGTGTGTACCGCTTCTGCCCAGAAGGTTTGAGGAATATTAATCTCTTGCATCATGGCTCTAGCAATTTGTTGAACATATATGTTTTTTCTCTCTGCTACTCCATTCTGCTGAGGTGTCCCTGCAATAGTAAATTGTTGTTTTATGCCATATTCATTGCATAGATCTGCAAAGTCATAATCTGTGAATTCACCTCCTCTGTCCGGTCTGATGCATTTTAGTTTGCATCCTATCTGATTTTCTGCTAATGCTTTGAATATTTTGAATTTGTCCAGAGCTTCTGAATTATTCTTGAGAAATGCAACCCATGTCATTCTGGAGAAATCATCTATTATCAGCATGAAGTAGGATTCTCCACTTGGTGTTTTAGTTCTTGCAGGTCCAAACAGATCCATGTGCACAAGCTGGAGTGGTCTTCTTGTTGATAACGCATCTTTGGCCTTAAAGGATGTGTGGGTCTGTTTACCCAATTGACAAGATTTGCATATGGTATTAGAAGGCCTTTTTAGATCTGGCATGTCTCTGACCGCTTTCTTCTTGTTCAGTCTGATGATATGATCGAAGCTGATATGTCCCAATCTCCTATGCCATAACCATGACTCCTCAAGTATGCTAAGATGGCATGCTTCATCTTCCTCTTTCACGATGTAAAAATTACTCTCTGATCGAACTCCTTTGAGCAGAGTCTTACCTGTGGTGCTTGATCTGACTTCACAATCTTGTGCTCTAAAGATAACTTCATAGCCTTTATCACAAATTTGACTGACACTCAGCAAATTTGCTTTCAGCCCATCTACAAGTAGTACATCTTGAGCCTTTCCTCTGCCATTGTCTATGCTGACTGAGCCTTTTCCTTTTATTTTTTCCCGATTTATCATTTCCAAAAGTAACATTGCCATATTTCCTTTCATCAAGAGTTATAAACTTACTTGTCTCCGAGTCATGTGTTTTGAGCGACCCATTGTCCAAATACCACCGGCTTTTCGGATCTTGAGCGAGTTAGAGCTAAGTCACATTTATTCACTTTCTTTATCCACTTTGGAAGCATCCTTTTGTTTGGTATCTTTTGTGAGATGATAAATCACATCCTCTCGGAGGAAATTTGGAAGGCATATGTCCAATTTTGTTGCATACACGACATTTGATCATTATTTTTGCAGAATTGTGAATATGGGCACAACTTCTTTGATTCATAAACCTCCTTGGGGTATTGACCATCAATCTTTGTCCATATTTTCTACACTCAATTATTTTATGGCCAAATTCCTTACAATAAAAAAAAATAACCATAGAAATTATTTGCATACCTGATGTAAGATTGCCTTCTTCATTTGTTTGCTTGAGATAGTCTCTTCACTTTGTTTGCATATTTTTTCTCGGTTTGAATTACCCCTCCTTGCATGACGAGTATGCGGCGATGTGTCCCGACTTGTGACGGATATAGCAGGGTGCCATTTTTCAAAGGAGGGAAGAGTCTTCTTTGATGGCTTCCAAATTTGTCATCATCCGAAGTATATGATTATTTTTCTCGTTGTCCGAGTGTTTCTTTCAATTCTTGTTACTAGAGGTTTCTTCGGATTCTATCTCCCTCCTTACATGTTTCTTCTTTTGTGGGAATTATTTGAGTTGTTTCATCGACCTTCTTTGCTTTTACAAAAAATAATTTCTTTGTTTTCTTTTTTCTTTGCTTTTACTTGACTCTCCTTCATATCCTATTCTAATTTTTATCATAGGAGACCTTTGAGCATCCAGAATCTCTTTCAACTTGCTAGAGCTTTTTTTTTAGAAGAATTTTTTACCCACTTTCCTTTGAGAATTTTCTAATTTCTTCCCCGAGACATACTACTTCTTCTTCCAACTTCTCTTGTTCCTAAGTTTTCTCCTTGATTTGCTTAAGTAATATGTCTTCTATCTTCTTGGCTTCTTCAAGCTCTATCTTTAGTCGCATGAGGGCTTCGAATTCTTTCTCTTCTCTCACATACTTGAGGAGAATGTCCTTTTGTTTTCTGCACTTTAGTTTGAGTATGTCAATCTCCTCCAGAGCACTTCTTAGCTCCCCCCTCAAGGTCGACTTCACCTTCTTCTTCTACATCTTCTAGCAGGAGACCTTCAAGTTCTTCTATGGCCATCAATAAAAATTCGGAGGTTCCTTCTTCACTTGAGGGTTCATCATAGTCTTCGGATGCACTTCTTTGTCTTGTTGAGCATAGAAGGATTTTCTACTAAAATTCTTTCCTTTCACGCAGTTCTTTGATGTGTTTTTCCCCTGATTCTTGAGCCTCGATTCTTTACTTTCTTGTGGGGACACTTAGCGACATAGTGTCCAACTCTTCCACAATTAAAGAATTTGAAAGGAATTTTACCTTTGTATTTACCCCGAACCTCTATCCAACTTCTTGAAAAATTTAGCCTCTTCTTCATCCGAGCAAGAGCATATGTCTTCCTTTTCTTCTTTCTTCTTTTCTGTTTTTAAAGGCCGCCTCCCTCGTACTTGACTTCTTTTGTGGGAGTCTCATCTCATAAGTTGTTAGATTTCCTAGTAGTTGGTTCATGGTCAAGGTTTCCCAATCAGTTGTTTCTTCTATTGCGAAACCTTGGGGTTGAAAGCGGGTGGAAGAGATCTTAGAATATTTTGAACAATTACAACTTCTTTTATAGTTTCACCTAGAGCCTTCATGTTATTTACTATTTACGCAACCCTTAGAAAGAAGCTAGCAATGTCTTCATCATCATCCATTTTTTAAGTTCTCAAGCTGGGCTCTATAGACTTGAAGTTTGGCGGTCTTTACCTTCTTGTCTCCCTCATGAATATTCTCCGAGTGTCCCACATTTCTTTGGCGGTGTCTTTGTGCATTACTTTGATAAACTACTGCTTCACACAACCCATTTAAGATGGAATTCATGGCTTTTGCGTTGGCTACAAAATCTTGTTTGGTTTCCTTTTTTCGAGTCGAGTTGCCTTTGGGGCATATCCTAATTCCACAGACACCCCAAACCTCTATTCCTAGAGACATTATGTATGTCCTCATCCCGATTTTCCAAAAAATCATAATTTGCACTCGTAAAGAAAGGGGATTTATTTGTTGATCATCCTTCTTTACTAGCCATTACGAGAACTTAGAATCTCCTTTCGGTTGTTAAACTAGTACAAAGGAACACGCTTTGATACCAATTGTTGAATTCTTAATTAAAGCCGAGAGGGGGGGTGAATCGGTTTAACACCTTCATGAGCTTTACAAATTTTTTCATCGACTTATTTACAACTTACTTTTATAATCAACCTTAGTATATGAACAGTCTTAATATGTTGCAGCAAGAGTTAAATTAATGTGACATCAAACTTATTATGAGAGCGACAAACATTAAGCAGATTTGGTAAATCATTTTAGTACACGGAAAACACGAGATAGAGACAAAGCAGATATAAGTGGAAACCCATAAAGGGAGAAAACCACATCTTATTATTGTTGTGATGCAAAGGCAAGCTCCAACTCCCTCTCATCATCGTTTTTCTACGAGGCACCAACCTACGGGAGAGGCTCGCAACCTCGATCGACTACACTCGACGGCTATCAAGCTTCAACTTGATAGGGAAGCTCCAAATTCCTCAAATTATCTAAATAAATGTTTGCTGATTTACTTCGAGTATCGGCTACGTTACTATAGCATCTCCTTCTGTTCCTCTCTTCCTTAACTTTTCTGCCTCAATCTTCTATACTCTACATTCTCTATCCTTACTCTCTCTTAATCTTTATGCATACCAGGTTGATATTATATATAGAGTTCATTTCATGACTGTTTGTATTCCACAAGGAATTTGGAGTGAACATCCATGACTCTTTGACTTCTGCCTTCTCAATTCTTTATCCAACTTATTAAGAATATAACAATATGTACAAATTTCAATGTTACAATGGGATTTTTCTTTTTCTTCTGGACACTTGCCTTTTCATCACAAACAATAAAACAATTAAAACATTTACATTCACATTTTCAGTTACACACTTCAATTTCACTCAGCTCCTTTTCTGGATTTTGGCTTTACTGGATTTGTCTTTTCTGCTGCAGTCATGCCACTGTCTTGCATACTTTGTTCACTGTCTTTTGCACATTTTCCCGTTTTCTATGCTTATTCACCTATCCAATTCATTCCTGTACATATTCTTGTTCACCGAATTTTCATTTCTACATGCTCTCCTCTCTTTTTCCTTTTCCATACACATTCCTCCAACCTTACTCTCTTTTTTGTTTTCTCCTTTATTCAATTCCTTGTTCATTGCAGTTATATAAGTGTTGTATGTACTACTGCCTTTTAATCAAACTTAACATAACTCTCGGCGTTTTATAAAACCCTTTTAACAACACGGATATATCAGTACTCACAATCTTTATCATGAACCATCAACAGTATAACCTTTAGTTCCATATTTATAGGAAATGCTTTGACTTATTTATAAAAAAAATATCTGCTCCCCAATCAAAAATTTATAACCTTTATAACATCAGACTGTATTTCATTTATATGCATATACAGTTAAATCCAAACTCTGAATCTAATGCACTTATAAGAATTCTGGTCAACCTTCAACTTTTATAATAAAATTTATTATATAGTGGCCACTGTGTAGAATGTGATAGCCTGCTTTATAATAAATTGAATAAAAGAAACACCATCGCACATAAGTATCTGCGTTAATCCACCATATTAAACCTTCATATCAATCCCGATGCATATTATAATACGTACATGTTTCGTGGAGCCCACTCGTTAATGCAATTCTCCAATCGACGGTTAATAACGTATTGTGTAGCCAACACTGATCCGACGGATATCGCTTGCCATAGTTGCACGAACGATAATGCGCGATGAGAGCGGTTTTTGGGCCCCCGTCGTATGCCACGTGTCAGCCGTTCTATGGAATCACTCCGATTTCTTGAATGTCGCTTGCCCGTCGAAGGTGGTGCGATGAAAACTGGAAACCCGCCTTTACTGTTCACTCTTGCAAGGTTCCACTGCTTTCTTCCTCAGGGTTCTGTCCACCTTCATTGTTTATGAATTCCGCTCTTCGCCTTCAATTAAACTCGCTTCTGTACACACACAGCAATTGCCTCAATTATTCTGTGCTACCACCATATGACTCGGCTCAAGGTTCCGTCAATTTATCCTTTGGTTCATCAATGTTTCAACACGACTCCTCCGCATACTATAACGCGTTTCTTCATCAGATTATACATTCCCCGTTGCTCACTGTATCGTGGCCTTAGAAACCTGATATCTATGAATCAAATTTTCAAATATCCTTCCTACTGAATTCAATCAAAACTATACATATAATTCACAGAGAATTTAGAAGCAATCCCTCATCATTATATACAAATGTAACCATTTACAAGAACATTCACTTATTCTTTTCAACTGGCCAGATTTTCTATTCGATGGCCTTTTTCTCCTACTCTGTCTCTGGAAAACTCTACTTCAATACACTACTTCCTCTGCTCCTTGACAGATACTGCTCCTTGCTTCTCTTTTTTCTGCCTCTGCTACCTCTCTGCTACCTTTTTGTTGTTTCAGGTGCTCCTCCTTTACCATGTCCTTTGCCATCAATGACAATATTTCCAACACACTACTGAAATCATTGTTGTTCTAAATGATACAATAATGCCAATGTAGCCAATCATGCAACTGATCCAATAACTTTGTCCTTTCAATGCTTTTCACCAAAATCAACAACAATCCTATTAGTGGCCTTTGATAAAGACTCTCAACCTGATCTTCTTTACAGGAAGCTTCGTAGACCTGAAAAACAACAGAAATGTTGGAAGTGTATGTTGGCTTTGTGATAAACAATTTCTCCATATAGAGAACCACTGGATCAAGATAGACTTGACATGTTTCTTGTCATTTTGACTCAGCCAACTCCACTTCATTACTTGGTACTGCAGATGTGCTTTCCATGTCTTCAAACAACTCGGAACATGCTTGCATTTTACCTGATGAGTTTTGTGCCACTACTTCTGTTGAATAAGATAATGGGGAAGACTACCTGATCATATCCATATCATGTTAGCTTTTGAGGGTATTGCGAATATATGAAGACTTACTTTGAAAACATAAACCATCCAACACATCAGTTATTGGATCATGTGGTGCTTTAGATGGTTGTAGCATTGGTTGCACTAATATCTCATGTTTTCTTCTCTATTTATCAACCAAAATGAGATCCAGATTCCCTTTTGCAATATGAAATTAATTAAAGCATAAGGGAAAAGAATCAATTTGGATCAATTCACCATCTATTCAGGCTCCATGATTTCAAGATGGTTCATGGATCAAACTTCTGAATCTGAAAAAGGTTATGTATCATCCCTCTTTTCCTTAACTAACTCATTAGAGAATTGCTCATAATTCCTATTTAAAATATACTTTTAATGTTCTCTCAAAAGTGAGGCAAAACAAATGGGAAATCTTTCGGCACTTACTTCAAAATTTTCTGCATTTTCCTACTTACAATCTTGTTCAGCATGCAGAGTTTGATTGTCATCTTTGTATTGTGAGAATTGGGTTTGTTCTTCCCAAGAAAATGGTGTTGGTTGCTTTGAACAATCAGCCTCAACCTCAACCACATATTCATCATTCTGATGAACATATCCAGGAAAATCATCTACATGTAAAAGATCATCAAACATACACATCACTTCGGGAAATTTTTCCACCATCATCTGATTTTGACCTTCATCTTGGGCTGTGTTGTGAATTGAGTACATGAAGTAATCATTTTCTTTTTTAGGGTGTCCAGGATGAGCTGCAAATTTCTTGGGTACATCAATTCTTGCCTTTTCTGGAGCTAATGAAACATGAGGTATTTGAACAGCAAGTTCCTCTTTTCTTCTAATCTTATGCATCATTTCATTGACTATATTTGTCAAGATATCTAGTTTCATCTCTGAAGATATCAATTTCTCTTTTTCTATTTTGTCCTTCTTCATTGCTTTTAACTTTGCTTCTTTTTTCAGCTGGTTCACTTCCACATCAACTTCCATATTTTGCATTTCTTCAAGGTTTGCAGGGTCGCTTTCTCTTAACTAGAATGCCATCTCTAGATCAAAGGCATATGGGTAGTGCAAGAGAGCTAATCCTGAGGGTGGCTTTATCTTAACAGGCATTGAATGGTATACCTTATTAAACCTGGATGAAAAATGTTGTACTGTCTCCCTTGGCTATCTTTTTAAATGGTCATACTCTTCTATGATGAGAAAAAAATTTCCTATGACCATCCATATATCCAGGAAAACTTGTGTGAATTGATGAAACATGCTAATGCTTTCAGTTGGAAGATTCTTAAACCAATTTTTAACTTTAACTTGCAATGATAAGGCAAACATCTTGATACATACATCATATTCTTCCACCTCAAACCGATCAAGAAAATCCTCAAGGTTCTGAATGTATTTTTCTGCAGTGATTTCCACATTCTCTCCATCAAACCTAGGCAGACTATTGATGTAATTGACAAGGAGGTCATGGAGAATAAAAGGCAAAGCTAGAGGCTTATATATGTTTGGGACATTTACAGGTATAGAGGGTAAAGTAAGAGGTTGATAACTATTTGGAGCTTTTTCAAGAGCAAGAGATGAAGTACAAGGCTCATGTGCCATTTGGTTTTCTACAAGTGCATCAAGGATGTGCACAGGTGTATGACTATGTACATTATCTACAATTTGGGGCTTAGCTTCTTAAGGCTCATCAATTTTAAAATTATCATTGTAAACTTCACAGCGTACTCTTGATCGGGCTTAGAGTAAGATAGAAAATAATTACAGATATAACCAAAAATCTCTTGAATACAATTTTGGCTTGAATACCTAATTTTTCTAGATTGCCTTGTCATGCTTCAGTTTATTCCTCTAGTGGAGTCTTTGAATGAAACTGATATGGATTGGATTCGCCAGATGGATGATTTCAACCTTCTTGTGTCTGGTTGTTTGTCCACCATCAACAACCAGATACCAATCTTGGAAATACTTGAATCATACAATGTTTTGACTGGGGTTTCTCATTTCTGATAAAATATTAAGATCTTTCAATAAGTCTCCCCAGTATGGTCGCCATTATGTTGTGGCCCTATAATTTATAAGATTGGAAAGAATAAACAATAGAGGACAACATCAAACCACGTTGGAATCTAGGACCTAACCTTCCTAGACTCAGAGAGGGCTCTCTCTATTTAATGATTTAGCTTGATGGTTATAAATGATGATATTATGCTAGTTATATGAATTATGAGGGCTAGTTATTTTGATTGATTGTGTGGTTGGACAGATAGAGCTGTGAAACTTAATCCATTGGGCTATGGAATCAGAAAAGGTTGGATTCTGCATCAACTTTTTGAGGGCATTCACAGGGCAAGCTAACTATGCAGCCTGGATCTTACTGGCAGTGTGAATTATTAGATGGAATAAAGCAATGAGTTCAGTAATAGATAAAGAGAAATTAAGAATTCTTTAACTATACTTCAGAAGAAAACATTAAGATAGTAAACACAGACAGAATTAAGGTGCTCTCTCAACAAATCTTAATCTAAAATTTATGTTTTACAATCAGGTAAAGTGATGCATAGCATGAAAGACAGGAAAAAATTAACACGGAGAGAAAAACATCACCATTAACATAGCTCAAGAATCCTATGAACGGTCTCTTATTATTGATGCCTAGCTCAAAAAATGGCAGTGCTCCAATATAGAAGTTTCTTACAATAAAGGGTCCAATCTACCAACGTCTAAACCTTGATACTACTAAGCCTATGAAGTATTTAACTAAAGACTAAGTCAGTTGCCCTATCTATTTTGACAACTTTTCATTAATTACAATAAACTAAAATCAGACAAGTGTGGCCATGCAAGGCCCGAACAAAAAATCTCTGACAAAAATACCGCCTTTGGAATTAACTTTGGCAACTCTTCATGAATCCAAAAACTTCGGCATTTCATCGTAAATCCAAAAGTAAGTTGAAAATGGATAATGTGGTCCTGAAGAGGCAACAATGGGTGGATCTAACATCTAGATATACTTTTTAGAAAACTGTTACTGGGCAATTAAACCCGGTGCTGCGTTGGCTGCATTTGCTGCCTTTTTCCATTCTTGTTGTTATAAAATAATAGTTTTGAACAAATGCCTTTGCCCGACTTGACCTTTTATGTCTATCTCCTTACTACCGCGACATTTTGCATTACTCTGCCATTTTCTCCTTATCGGGTCCTATCCGAGTCCTTCTGCTAGGTTAGCTCTTTTTTCTTAAAACGGCGCACAAACTTCATACGCCCAGACTTGGAATATTTAGGATTTTTCTTTGACCTACGTCACATCCATGTTAACATTGCACTTCATTGTTTTTATCTTCTCCTTTAACTCTTATTCTCCTGAACCTGTGAACTGCGATATGCGATTGGGTCCCACCCATATCGCAAATTGTGGGACTTAAGTTTATCGCACATTGCAACCTTTAAGGTTTACTGCACACCGCAGCAAATAACTTATCGCATCGCAACATTAAGGCTTACCGCACACCGCAACAGTTGAGGCTTATCGCACACCGTAGTGAATAAATTACTGCATCGCAACTTAACCAATTAACCTGCAGTGTGTTGACATGTAAACATAAAAACGCCGATTGCGATGTGTGACTAAAACAGGGGTGACGTGGCAGGAAGGGCCCCACTATATCACATCGGCAGAGTTATAAAGTGCCAAATGGAATGTGGCTAGAATTGTTGCGAAGTGCCGACACGGAAAGGCAAGGAAGGGGTAAGGTAAGGCTTATGCGGCCTATACCATATGGAGCCTAAAGTGGGAGGCAGAGCTGCGAATATGGAAATATACAGTAAGTTTAAACGAGAAAATGATATGGCTGTTAGTGGATGGGCAGAGCTACTTTCTTAACTATAAAAATCAAATTTTAATAGTTAAAAAAGGATTTGAAAGAAATGAAGTGTGGGACTTTAGAAAATGGGAAAATGAAGGGAAAAAGAGTGTAAATGAGATGAATGAGGGCAGAAATGAAGTTTTCTCACCAGTACCCTTATTAGCAACACTTACCCTTTTCCACTGAACTGAAAAGGCAGATTGATTCTTTTGAAGTTATCGAAAGTGAGGATTTCCCTTCCTTTTCTGGAAATAAATGACAGCCATGGAATATTATTTTCAATTTGCAAGTAAGAAATACACGGCCACCTTGTGATACTGTAAATTATAGGACTCTAACAAGCTTAAGGCCAATTATTGTACAATGTGCAGTTAACGATGGGTTGGGAAGATGAATTGTGGAATTCTAGGAGCCAAGGTCTGCGCTTGGGCACTGGAACTATGCAGTGAAACAGTCCTAGGAGGAAGGAACTACACATTTTGTAGTGCTAAGAGGAAAGTTCATAGTTATAGGACTAAGACTTCATAATGTGCAATTCAGAGAGTCTGTGTGAAGCTAGGTTTCTTGGTCGAGAAGTTATTTTCAGAAATAGCTAAGTGCGAGATCAGTGAGGCTGATGTGAATAGTGATAAGACTCTGAATGTGATCACACACATATAATACTTGAAGAAAAAACAACATAGATCATCCATGACACATGAAAAATTCATTTCCCTTAGTGTGACAGCTTTACAACAACTCACGACAAGTGTGACACTTAAGATACACTTTGCGATGACCATGACAACACTTGTGTGGCAATGCTTAAAACTTTGGAAATGAGTGAGATGAATGTTTACATGGTTAGAACAACTCATTTACACAAATATGACCTTTTGAAAACACCAGAACAAGATTGTACATGTTGTGTGACAACTAACATGCGAAAAGATGACATTTTTCATATCTTGCAAAATGGACCAAAACACTTCAAGACAACACATGGAATGAGTTTCAATTTTTGCTACGAAAATTTACAATACTAAGGAAGTCTCTGAGATTTACCATAGGCCAAAATTTTCGAGGGTGTTGTAGCAACAAAAAAACTTGGTGACACACTAGTAGAATTACATATTCTCTGCCTTAGTTATTTCGTGCAGGACCTTGGTTATTTGGGGAGTATTGATTCATCGTTTAGATTAATTTGGTCTCCCCAATTACCCCATGAATAAACATGGTCCCCATTATACCTTCTCGGTTGACCACAACATAAAATTCAGCATTATCACAATGTTTCGAGTTGGGAAGGGTAGTGAATTTCGCTAGCTTAAGATTTTTAGAGTATAATTTTTCATCTATAGTGTTGCTCCGCTGCTAGCAGGCCTGGATAGTAACCCGATAAAGTTACTACAATAACAAAAACATTTCTCCACTGCCATTGAGCCTAGTCAATACCCTGACAAATTTGCTTGCTTCACCTCTTTATGCATGAAGCCTTTCTCTTATTTTGCCTTTATTTATTTATTTTTTATAGGATTGTGCATTGGCACTTATTCATTATATGGGCGAAAGAGGGATCCCGACTTATTGAGAGTAGGAGATGTTGTTCCTTCGTAGAAGCATATAGAAACCTTTGATTTAGGTTTTTTTGTTTATATTTTTCCCCTTCTCCTCTTCTACTAATTGGATAAGCGTAAAAACACCAAAACATAAAAATTAAGTGTAGGCATAAGGTTTCCCAAATAGACACGAGTTCATGGTTTAACCAAAACTCTCCTCACAGACAGATCATATTTTTCGTCGGAACTTCATCGACCAACATATATAACTAGAACAAGGAAGACGAGCCAAAGGTTTATCTGAATGTTCAAGTGTCACAAGACTCTTTAGAATTTAGCCACACACATACTGAGAAGTCAGAAAACAAGTTCACACACAATACTTATTCACATGATGAAAACAAAACAAAAATCAAACAAACAAGAAAATACTATCTACATAGCGTAGGGCATAGCCCCGGATCATCATTGAAAATAGTGTTTTAAGTCTTGACCATTGACGATGAGAGAATCAATCCTCATGTATAGTGATTACATATGATATATATGTTGGCCAATATTTTTTTGAATAGTGAATGGTTCAATCCACAGGGATTGAAACTTGGTGTGTTTTAATTTTACCTCGTGGGATTTGTCCCACTTCAAGACTAAGTCACCCACACTGAAGTTCTTCTTCCTTGCATACTTCTTATCAAACAACCTCTTGATATGATTTTAACAAAGGGGAAATTTTTTCTTTCTTTTATCCTTTCTTCCTATAACTTGTGACGAGTGCCCATCCTACGTTGAACTAATAAGAATGGATTTCCTTGGGATTATGGTGAAAGTTGGAGAGTGCGCAAGTAAATGTTAGGAGGAAGGACGACTTCTTTTCCATACACTAGGAAGTAAGGGGAGTTGTTCAAAGAAGGCTTTGGCGTGACTCGGTCAGCCCATAAATCATTTACCAAAGCGAAGTGTCAGTTCCTCTATTAAGATAATATGGTATTTTTTATGATACGGATGAGGTTCTTATTTGTGGACTCAACAAGACCATTTCCCTGCAGATAGTAATTAGCTAAATGTTTCAATATAATTTCATTTTATAATGAAAAAACATACATTTTTAGTGATGAAAAGTACATGTCATTATCGAAAACAGGAGAAGTCGTATTTCCAAACCTGGAAATGATATTCTTCTTAAGAAAATTGATGACTTCATGATCATTAACCTGTTTAAGCGAAACTGCTTCTGTCCAGCGCGTGAAGTAGTATGTAGCAGTAAGAATGTAGCGGTGTTGCTTTGAAAAATGTGGAAATATTTATCCAATGAAATATAAGCTCCACTTTTGAAACGATTCTTCCATTGTGATAGGTTGCAATGGGGCAGTTGACTTCTTATTTCGGTTGGCACACCTTTGATAGACTGGACACTTGTGGGCATATGTGTGAGCATCTTTGAATAAGGTAAGCTAATCGAAACTAACCCACATAACTTTATGCGCAGTTTTTCTACCCACGAAATGTACCCCGGTTGGTCCATCATGGAGATCACGCAATACTTTCTCTAAATCACGTGCTTATTAGCACCTGAGAAATACTCCATTATGGTGCTTTCTGAAAAGCACCCCATGCACCAAATGGTAAGATAATGCTCTAAGTCTGAGTGTCCTCTTTTGTCATGTGGATAAATGGGAGGGAACAGTGTCATTCTCAAGGCATTGTTGCACATCTTTGTACCGAGATTTTGTGATAATAGTGGGAGGAGTTCAATCAACATTGTACATTTCGATCTCCTGTTCCCATCCAGACAAATTTAATTCTTCTTTTTCATCCACTGCTTCTATTTCATGTAGATATAGACTGTCACTCTTAATTTTATGAATTGGTTTGAACTCTAAGTCATATTCCTGTAAGCCAGTCATCTAGTTCGCTCTTCTCTCACCCCTCCCTTGCTGAAAAAATAATTATCTTACTGCTAAGTGCAGAACAAAGATGATGCAGTGATTTTTAAAGAGATAGAGATGGAAGTGTTTCATCGCCTTGTATACTGTGTAATCTTTTTTATCAATGGTAGGATAATTCAGTCCAGGTCCTTGAATGCTACCGCTTATGATAGATATTGGTTGTTCATTTTTCTAATCATCATTTTGCATAAGCACAGTGACCAGAGAAGTGTCAAAAGCAAAAGTGTAGAGCATGATTTTTTTACTGAAATATGGGTTGTATAAAGCAGGCGCTTCTGCAATAGTTTGCTTAATACATGAGAACGTGTCCTTTTCCCTTTTATCCCATTTGTAGATCGTGTTAGGGTCCTATAATAATAGGGTTCATAATTTTTGAATTGACTATTATTAGTCTATTAAATATGTACATACCTTTCTTTCTACAAGTTGTTTCCCATATTTGAAAATAATAAAAAAATGAAAAGAGGGTAAAAGTCCTAAAAGAAAGATCAAAGGACTTGAAAAGAAAAGATAAAAAAGAATAAAATGGACCCCAAAGACAAAAAAGAGATAAGAATAAGACATGAAAGTGATGCAAATCAAAATGCCACTACTATTTACTTTTACTGCAAAAATAATGATTATGTGCCATAATCCATGATGAGTTAAATAGTTTAATCTTAACTTTTTCATGCTTTAATTTTCATGTTTATAGATAGAGAATAAAGATCTATCAAACAGTTTAAACTTGACAAATCAGTAGAAAGTTAGAGCATAAATGAGGAGCTCAACAGTTTAATCTGAGCCCTCGGATGAAATAAGGTTAGAATTTGATAGTTTTCTGAAGTTTAAAAGAAAAATGGATTTAGGGTTTCAAGCTCAAATGCACCCATGAAAATAATGAAAAAATGGTAGAATAAATGATGGGTAGGTAGAAAGCAGTTACACAAGGCATGTAATAAAACATCATCTAGCAAAATTACTAATTTCCCCCTCCCTCAAAGTATTCCAGTATTTAAAACCTTCAGTTATAAAGGCTCAGAGCATTTCTCTGACTTTTTTTGGACAGGCCCAAGGCTTAATGACTGATTGGTACTAAGTATTGGATTCCCTTCATAAAAACCCATTTCCTCAACGTTATCACCCTTTTCCTAAGATAAAATCCCTTTTCCTAAGTTAAAACATATTTTTGCTTAGGGAAAGTAAAAACCCCTCTTAACTAATTTCATTTCATACAAAAACATTCAAAAAGCCCACAAAATACTATTTATCCTAAGTATTAAGTGTAAATGTTTAAAATGGGGCCATCATTACGCCCAAATGCTTAAAACACACTTTTACTTAGTGTATTTATACGTATTTCCACTTATATTCAAATTCATATTAACTTTAACCTATTTTATTAACTCCCTTATAATATCCCCTCCCGTAGTTATATTAATTCACTTTATTAAATATCCCAAACCCATATTATAAATTTATCCTATGGTATAAATTAACCCACATGACATACTTTGCTTTCCCCATAGGTTAAAACATATGTTATATATATTACATGCCCTACGGTCTCTTTACACCTACATATCACCTATTTGCTATGTAAATCACTTATCCACTTATCTCATTAAATATCCGAACTATATGTTAAAACCATGTTTTAACATATAAAGTTAACCCCACCATATAAACTATCCCAGACCCCACGACCCATACACCGAGAAACTCCACCGATGAATCACATCCGTTCGCATATCCTCCGCTAGATCCGACAGTCCAAACCCCATATCGCATTTTCAATAACATTGTCGATAATCCATTTTGGATTTGTGAAATGGGCAGTATTGCCCTCCCCTCTCTCCTCCACGCGTCTATTTCTCATTGGATCGCATTCGTTTGCGAAATACCACAAACCACCCTCTAGCGTTGTGATAACCGCCTCTTGGTATTCGACTCCCTGGTGCCAAACCACCATCCCGTTTTGAAATGACCAGCATTGAATGCATACATTGTTTAGCC
Organism: Pinus albicaulis; assembly: GCA_034641835.2. Classification (NCBI taxonomy): domain Eukaryota; kingdom Viridiplantae; phylum Streptophyta; class Pinopsida; order Pinales; family Pinaceae; genus Pinus; species Pinus albicaulis. Next base: position 1,293,605,432 of record CM076581.1, on the reverse strand, counting down.
TGAATTTTCTATAAAACAGCAGATGTATGCGTTCAAAACCTTTTTTTCTGCGTTTTCTTAACCATCTCCTACTGAAATAAAAGACGTCATTGCCCCCGGTTCATGCCCAAACAACTAGAATTTGGCCCAAATTAACTGATTCGACTACTCATACCTACCAATTTGCGTTTAAAAGACTTCAAACAGCTTCTGAAAGCATCCAGACGTTACAGAAACCCTTTCTCTGAGTCAAAATACCTGCAATAACAGGTATTCTTCAAAGAAAATACCCTCTCGTCATTTGAAAAGAAGCTGTGAATTTAAGCCTTGTGAAGCATGTTTGCCTTCAAAAATACCCTAAATTCCTTCAAAAGCTCATATTTGTTGTAGAAACCCTAATGGAATCACAGTTTTCATTACTATAACCTGTTTTAAAACGAAATTGAAAAAAATTTAAGCCTTTTGCAGACCTTAGAGAACCTATGATTGATTCAAAAATCCTTTTTAAATACCTAGAACCCTTTTTGTGCATGAATTAAATTCTTCTTAGTCCTGTTTTATCCAAGAAAAGACACAAAACCCTTGTTATACCTTTCTGAGTCTGTAAGAAGGTTTGAAGATTATTTTTGGAACTTAATTGAAGATTTGAAGCATAAAAAACCAAATTTTACCTATTGTTGTTCAAAAGAAACTTCTGTCAAACCAAAAATACCTTCTGTAAACAGTATAAGTTTACAAAAGAGTATAAAAAGCCTAAAAACAGAGTTTCTAAGATCTGAATGTCAAAATTATCGAGAAAAAATCCAGTAATGGCTTCTAAAATTACCATTGTCATAAACCCAATACAACCTCTTGTTCTAGATGTTGAGCATACCCCCTTAGCTGATGTTTATTATAAGATAACTGATCCAATAATTGAATTCAATCTTCTAGATCTCCACTGTTGGAGTCTAGAAAAATCTTTGGATCAGGGAGATGAAGTTCAAATTTGGGAGTCCAGTTTACCCAAATATGTAGTTCCACACACCCATCAGTGTCCAGAAGTCATTAGATTGTGTCAAGCCTATTATTCCCCTAACCAAAGAGCTATGGTTAATGTTAATAAAGAATTATTGTTCACTATTACTGTAGAATCTATAAACCTAATGCTTCAATTGAAACCAGATCCCAATGCAGCCCCATTATCCATAGAAGCTCTTACAAAGCTTTATATTGAGTTATAATTTCCTAATAGATTTCAGATCTTCCAAACATTCATACCTTCATATGTTGAAATCCCAAATATTAACCCTCCATACTCATCCTCCAAATTTCCTGAAGGATCAAGGCATGTTATTTCAATGTTGTCCTTTATCCTTGGTTATTTTACTAATGAGCACACTGATGAGTCTATTCTTGGTTTTCTATCTAATTTTGAGCCTGGTCAACCTCCTTTTGTCATTTATAACTATGTTGAGTATATAGCTGATAGTATCCATGATCAGCTTGTAAAACTTCCCACTAAAGGTGTTTTTCAAATATACATCCTTCTTCTTTCATATGTTCCTTTACTTCCAAGCAGATAAATTTCCAATAACCCTTTAGAAATTGGATGTAGAAGGTAATCCACTATCATTCATTTTTTGGACTTCTCTAATCAGAAAAGAATCAACAGAATTCACTTATGTGGATTTCATATATTGTTTTGTTCATCCATTGATAAAAATGCTTACAAACAGTGTACAGCCAAGGATAAGTAATGAGATCAAGAAAGTGTTACAGCTGTCAGAGAAAAGAAAAACTAGAGATTGGTACCTCTACCAAAATCACACAGAGATTAGAGTCTATGGGTCAAACCTCTTGCCCTATAAATTTTCGAAATACTTCCCAATGAGAGTGTTTTCCTTAGAGTACATAAGACAAATTCTAAACTCGGACTCTATAAACTTCTTGGCTGCCAAAAATAAGACTCAATTCAAGTTGAAGAACCAAGTAGGACCTTTCATATGCAATCACAGGGAAGCAGGTGTAGAGGCAGTAAAACAGCTGCTGGAATATAAATTTGATGAAAGTTTCTTGTGGAATTATGATCCTCATGGAATACTTAGTAAAATGAGGGTAAAATGTAAATTAACCCTTTATATCCATGATAAGAAGCCTGAGAGTAAACAGTTTTCCAACCAAACAGAATGGTTGGAAAACACATTGATGGAAATAGTCAAATAGGGTGATACTAGTCACACTTTGAAGACAGTAAATCAAGAGGACAGAACCACAAAAAGAATCAGAGAAGAAGGCACATACATAACTGAAACAACAACAGAAACCAGATTCAAGATCATATACAACAAGAAACCTAAGCTCAATCCAGTGGACAAGGAAAAGGAAACAATTGAGGTTTTAGATGAAGAAAATCCAGAGAAAAACACAGAGACTACTACAATTATTGAAAATGAGCAGCCACCCGATACTTCTAATACACAGGTGATTGAGAAACAGCAAGACATGGAAGCATCTTCATCACATCAAGTAGAGGATACAGACCTTGATATCAAAGAAAAATACAAACAGATCAAGGCCAAAAATGAGGAGATAAAGAATGAAATTTATTCACAGTATTTAAAGCAGACTCCAGGAAATCAGAATAGACTTCTCTCATCTTTTGACTATAAAAATAATAAATTGATATTTTTAATACTTCAACCTACAGTCAAAACACCAAAAACAGTAGCAGATTATAAGAAAGTTGACTTTGAAGTACTAGTAGAAAGCATTCATCCTTTAGATCAGAGTGAGTTCCACAAACAAAGTTTTGAAATGCTTTATTCTACTATGACCACAAAGGAAATGAATGCCCAGAAGCTCCAGAACACTATAACAAATTTGAGAGATCATATTAGGATTGAAAAAGCTTCTTCTTATGCTAAAGACACTAGAATTAAGTCTCTAGAAGAACTGGTGATTGAAGTAGGGTATGAACCTGCCAATGTGAAGGCTGCCGAAGAATTGATAAAGAAGAAAAATGTTGACATAGCAGCACTTAGAAAGCAGTTGAAACTGCCTCCAACAGAACATCCACAAGCTAAAGATATTATGCAAGAGGCAAATCAGAAAGATGAGATGATGAGTCTCATACTACAAATGACAGCTCAGATCAAAGAAATGGAGATAGAAATGGACAAGCCTGTCCAAGATAAAGAAGCTACAAAAACTCAAAGTGTTCCTCCCACATTCATTCCCATGGTAACAATAGTTGTTCCTTAAACTTTAGCAAAGGAGTTGGCACCAAAAGTCCCATTGGCTATAGTTGTGCCAATGACTTCTTCCACTACTTCGGTTACTGATCATCTACTTCAGCAGTGCAACAAACGGATGAGGCCCGTAAGCTCATTAAAGCCATGGAAGATATGTCAATTCATAATAATGAGATCAATAGGTTGAAAGAACAAATCAAGAACTTGGAAGATGCCAAGAAATTAGCCCAAATAAATGCTAAAACATAGGAACATAAATCCAAAAGGTTGAGTGAGAATCTTAAGAAGGTTGAAGTAGAATTAACCGTGAAAGAACCAATGGCTTACATCAAAAATCAGATATGGTCCAAGATTATTGAGTCAACCAATGACACTTGGTCATAAATTCAAGTCATTTATGAACAGAAGGACTTAGTTAAAGCAGCCAAAGAAGAAATTGTGAAGACAAAAGAAGAACTAGGTGCTAAGCCTGAAGAAGCCCTAGAAATAATCAAGTTTCTCAACACTAAAAACAAACAAGAATTGAATGAGGTAGGGATAACTGACAGAACTAAAACAATTCTTGACGTGAGAAAGGTAATTTCAAAGAAAAACTTGACGAAACAACTAGAAGAGAAGTGTCAAAACATGCACATAGCCATAGCTAGATTCAAGATTAAGTTTGACACATTGAGGCAAAAAGGCTTGCCAAACATTCTTGTTATAAATGATAAACTAATGAAATAAGAAGATTACAACAACAAGATCAGAGATTTTTACAGATCAAGTAAACAAGGCAGATTGGCAAGGAGTACCTACTGGCAATATGTAGCACAAGATTTTTGAAGATTTTTTTTATTTACAGCATGAGGTCAAACATCTCTTTGTGGTCAAGCCAACCTTTGTTAGATACACAGAGGCAGATGAGAATTTTAGAAAGCTTTCAAAGATTAAATTTCCTGATGAATATTTTTTTCAAAAGCTTATTGATTTACTGGAAAAGACAGTTTTACAGTGAAAGAGGATGAAAAACAGAATGTTGTTTTTACACAGTAAAAATAGATTTTTACACAGTAAAGCAGTCAAAACAGCAAGATAAAGTGTATTAGAGGTAAAGTGTATCAGTTAAAGAGTATCAGATGAGAGATAAGACTTCAAAACATATTGAAGATATTTTTTCCAGCGTTGAAGAAAACACAATAGCCGGCTGCACTCAAATCCAAACAGCATTTCTATTTAATTTGAATAAGAAGGACAGCTTGCAGTTTGTTAAGCAACTGTCACTATCTTTTTGTAATAAGATATTTTATTTCCAAAAAACATTCCTACGAATATTCTAGGATATTTTGTATTAATTTTTGTATAAATACTTCATTCTTTGAAGTATTATTGTGGAATAAATTTTTGAAGATTTCTATAGTCAATATTTTTTTACCTGAAGAGTTTTTGTACCAAGTTTCAAGTCAGTAGGCTGGATCAAATCAATAAAGAATTATATTTCAGGATTCATGTGTTGGGCTAATTAAGTGAAGTAATTTCTACTGTTATTTGTTAAATCTTCTTATGTTTTCCATTCATACATAAATTTCTTCTAAATTTTAATGTGAAATCAAGAAGTGATATATCAGAATTTGTTAAAAGCACTATGTTATTTACTGGTTTTCATTTTAATGTTTTTTGCTGATTTCCAAAGTAGGGAACCCTTAATTTCTCCCTCTTTCAAATGACCTTTGTCTCCTCATCCTTATCCGGATCAAATAATCCTTATTTTCTCTTTATCCCGATTAAACCACTTCACCAATTAGCCTCAAAGATCTTGAGTAACTCTGTTATCTTGCCTTGAAAATATTTGAATTTAGACCTTGATCCTAACCTATCTGCTTGACACATTGACTCCAATTTCCCAATGGAAAAACAATTTTATCATTATCCATCTCAATAAGTGATTTTTCCCACCAAACCAAACCAGATTTCCCCATATAACTAGCCTAATATCATATATATAAACAAAGTTAAATCTTATAGAGAGAGCCCTCTCTGAACCTTAGGAAGGCTAGAACCTAAATCTTGAAAGTAGGTTTGTGGTTACCTCTGATATTCTTTAAACTATAAATCAAAATCTCACAACTTAAGAATTATTAGAGTGATAAGAGATCGCATCCTTCTTTACCATATCCTATATGGGCTTTATGATTTGCATGTAATCTGAGATGAACTTGCGGAGAAAGTTGATTTTCCCTAGGAAGGAATACATAGCTTTCTTTTCACGGGGAATGGAATATGCGTAATTGTTTTGACCCTCTATCAGTATACTTTAATCCCACTTTTGGAAATTATATGGCCTGGGATATTTCCCTCGAACACTGAAAAATACTCTATTTGGGATTAATGGATATCCCGTACTTGCGACATCGCTCGAAAATTTTCTTCAAGTGGTGTATTGTAGAAATTTATGAATCTTATATCTTATGAAAAAATGATTACTATTAATTTGGTTAAGCTCCTCCTACTTAGATAAGTTATCAACTGAATAAATTCAAGTTAACATCGAAGAAAAACACATAACAGATCTCTACCAATTCAGATCTAGAATAAGCATATGCACACATTTACAAAGTGACACAGTTATTTCTGGACAAATAGTCCCTGGAAAAACCCAATGTGGGAAAATTGGTCTTTGGCTGTTGGAGGGTTCTATTATTAAGAATATTTCTAAATACACAACTTTGGGTTCCAGATCTGAAAAACCTGACAAATTAAACACTAAATCTATATCTCACTGGCTAATCTAGGGCCAAAATAATGACTGATCCACACCCTCAAACAGAATTTACAGAACTCAGTCAAATCTAGGCCTAGAAACCCCAACGCTTCCCCTGAAAGGCTCTGTGTCAACCTTGGAAGCCCCTGAAAAGCTCTATGTCAACCTTGGATGGCCTCCAAACCCTCATCGATGATCCGGAAGGGACTGTGTTACCCCAGAATAGGTGAGGCAGTCACTATGTTTCCCCTGAGGGCCTCTGCGTAACCCTTGAAGGGTTTCCTGAAAATTACGTTGTCCTTGGCTACGTAGCTGCTGCTGCTACCTTCCTCTGCGCTATCCTTGAGCTGATCTCTTCTTGCCTCTTGTGTATTCTAGTTCCCGAGACCACATCATCCCCTTGGTCCTAAGTTGCCTCTGTGACAGAGCCTCCCAGTGTTGTAGCAAACTGCCTTTCGGTCGTTGCTCCACCTCTGTCTTTCTGGTGACTGACCTTTCCTTTATATTTTCTTGTTGACAAATCAATTCCCAGGGTAATCTTTGATAATGGCTGGAGTTAAAAAGCTTGATCCGTGTGACTTAAGACAATTTCATCACATGTTTATTTAAATTCACTTTAATTATTTTGTTTCCTACTTTTGTGGAAATAACATTAGTCATTAATTGATTAATATCTCCTAAACTAGATGAAATTTCTCAAATCCATGTATGGGTCTTGTAGATCGAGTGAATTCTAGTCCTTCCTCAAAATGCGGGACCTAGAGCTGGCGATGCTACCCAGTACAAATCTCAACAATCCCTCTTAGCATCAAGGGTGTTCTAGCAATACATCACCTGTTATTGCAGTGTGACTTGTTGAATTACGTATTTATAAGAAAGCAGCCTCCACCTTGCTAAATATGCTTTGTTAACACCATTTTGTATTATTGCTGTGACTACCTTGCTCTACGTGTGCCTCGTGCTGCCGCTCCCTCTTCTTGAATACCACCGTTTCCTCTGTGGAGTATGAGGGGTTCTCGTGCTCCACATCTTTCTAAATTAAGTGAACTTGACCTTACTCAAATCCTTTGTGAGGATGCACTTGTTCTGTAAGAGTGTATCGCAAGCCATGCTGCTCCCTTTGGAACATAGTCTCGGATAAAATGACATTGGGACAGGTAGCCACAGACGGTCATGAAACATAATATTTCGGGAGATCTTGGTGCATTCCAGTATACACCGTTTCTGATGCAAAACATTGTTTACCCAGGTAAGTTCAAGATTAATTTGTGGAGCCATATGGCCTGCGTCGCATGCTTCTGGCACCATGTACTCTACCTCGGTGAGCTTAGTGCTATGGATTTATGTTTCTTGCCACCGAGGGGTTCATTCCCTAATCCAAGGGGCGAAATAGCGCAGTACTTTTCCGATCTTGTGCTTCCGGCCAGTCTACATCTGTGAACCCACTCAACTAGATTTCATTTGCTTTGGTCTTTTTATTTCCTGCTTAGTACATCCCTCTCAAGTATCTGATGTATTTGGTTGTTTCCGGTGAGCCCTCCTTGGTTCCACCATGAAGCTGTTGAGGTATTCACCACATAACGGATATGTGCGTTATAGAGCGAGATACATTAATGATCCGATGAGTTGTCTATAAAAAATTGGATCAGCCTCATCATCCTGCGATGTGTTTATCTTCTTCCACTTAGTGATCATTGGTGTGGCCATGGGTCTACCGTTTTATACGGAATCTTTTCGAAGTCTTTGTGGCTGTCTTCTTGTCCTGGAAAGTGACCTCTTTCTTTAGGCAAGCCTGTGGAAGAATAGTGCATCTATCCCGGGTCCTTCATGTCGGGTTATGTTTGCCGTTCTCCTTGCATTCCTTGATGAGCCGGACAGGCAGGTAAATAAATCATCCACATACAGACAGAATGGTGTCATCTCTGCTCCCCGTGGGCACAAGTTGGGATGCGTCACTCTTGACGAACCCCATCATACCGCAAGTAGCCATCAATCCGACCATACCATGCCTGAGGCATGTTTCAAGCCATACAAGGCTTTCTTAAGTCTACAAACATGAGTCTTCTGCTCATGTGTCTTGAAACCCTACGGATGCTCTATGTAAAATTCCTCCTCTATCACATTGTTCAGGCAACGATCTTGACATTCATTTGATGAATCTAGCCACTCTGCACTATGAGAGATGATGGATCTAATGAGAAGTGCTGAATTACTCTTTGGAGAAGGTTTCTTCACTGGTATGTGCTGCTTTTGGGCATACCCCTTTGCTCTGAAATCTTGCTTTGAATTTCCTAACACATCTGCTGACATATTTGATCTTGTATATCCACATGGATCCTACAATAGATCTATCTTGTGGTCTAGGGACTGCTTCCTGAACATCATTTTGACCAGTAGACTACTCTACCATGGCATCTACCCATACCTGATGCTAAGCTGCTTCCTAAAAGGTAGAGGGCTCTCAAACACAGGCTGCCGGCCACTAATATACGTAGGGTTGTTTCCTTATTCTCTTCCTTCTCTAGGTATTCCAACAAATCCTTCTACATCTCTAAGAATCTATTGGAGTTCTGCTCAATCTCCCATTAGTGGTGGGTGGTCTCACTGTTCTTCCTCTTGTTCTTCATCGGAGGAACTTATCAAGGCAGGTATTGCCTTGGAGGACCTTTGGACCTCTCCTTCGAGAGGACATTGAGGTTGTACCATTGGATCTTCCTCAATCTTTGTATACGCCTTCCCATCTCTCGAGATTTCCTAAGGAGAGCTTTCTCCTCCGAAATTTTACATCCCCTTCTTACATGACTTACTCTCTAGAATATAGACACGGTATGCATTTTCATTCTTGCTATAGCCCATCAAAAAACCCTTTTCTACAGTTTGATCGACTTCTTCCTCTTTTTCCTCCTAGGTATGCTATCTTCATTGAACCTAATGTCGCTCACTTAGTTTGTGTGGTTTTCTTTCGAGTCACCTTCCCCAAATCCATATTTGGAACTACGTACGAATATATTTGTTGTGTTACTGAGCCTCTTCCCATAATAATTTGGGCATTTCACAGTTTGTACAACATTTCCCTTGCAACATCTATTATGGTTTTTGATTCTTCTGTTCTACAACTACATTTTGTTGCTGGATTGTGAGTTGTCGACTCTCTCTTGATGCCTTCTTTTGTATGGAAATTTGTAGTTCTTTATGAATGTAATTATAAATAAAATTATCATTTTAACTTCTTGATCTTTTCCTATAGAGTTCTCCACCAATGTTTTGAAATATTTAAACCAATTGAGACTTCATCTTTGGTCTTCAAATAATAGATCCAAGTTTTCTGGAATAATCATCAATGAAGGTGGAAAAATATTTTGCCCTTTGAGATCTTTTGTAGATATCGGACCGCAAATGTCAAAGTGTATTAACTGTAACATACCTTTGGCTCTGTTGTTGCTTCTTGATGTTGACTCAACGTACTTCCCTAGTACACATCCTCTTGCCAAATGTCGTCTTTTCTTTAAGTTCGGGAGCCCATATGATAGTATTTTTTAGAATATGGCTCACTGTTGGATGCCTGTTTCCTATGCCATAGCTGTTAAAATCTCTGTGTCTGTGTTATTGATCAGACTCTGCAGGGTTAGCGAGCTTATACGGCTTGTGACTCCTTACTCCAATTTGTTCCTTTTTGCTCCGGATTAGGATGTTTGACATATACTTTATCTTGAGTAAAGTACCGGTCATAGCCACTTGTTCGAAGTTCTGAAAAATCGAGAGTAAGTTCATCCCAAACCTAGTACATACGGAGACATTTGTGGTTCCGAATCTTTTGGCCATCCTTAAGTACGAAAAGTTACGGTACCTCTCTGATGGGGACGTGCCTTGTTCCCATAGTTATTTGGAAATTCATTTGCTCTTCTTGATAGCTTGAAGAAACATTATCAAGCCCCCCATCATATGAGCATATGCTCCCACGTCATGTCCACCCGACATGGGTGGCAACACACGGGCAAGATCCTCCTCTGGTACGGATAACAGCACCTTCATGTCATTTTCCCTCTACATTTCTGGTACGGAGGGCTTGCGTGAGTCCTTTTTCTGCGTGAACCCTTCCTTTGGTTCATGTCGATACTCCTTCTTGTCCAACTTCATTGTCGAATTTAAGATCTATAATTTCTACGGTACCATGTAGAAATTTCCTGAAATCATATATCTTATGCAAAAATTATTCTTGTTAATACGGTTAGCTCCTCCTACTTAGATAGTTATCAATCGAATAAATTCAAGTTAACATCGAAGCAAAACACATAACAAATATCTACCAATTTAGATCTATAATAAGCACATGCACACATTGACAAAGTGACACAATTATTTATGGAAAAATCGTCCCGGAAAAACCCGATGTGGGAAAACCGGTCTGCGGCTACGGAGTTTTCCGCTGTTATTAAGAATATTTGAATACCCAACTCTGGTTTCCGGATACGGGAAAACCCAACGAGAGAAAACACTAGATCTACAACTCCAACGGCTTATCTAGAGGCCAAAATAATGAGCTGATCCATACCCTCAAACGAGGTTACGAACTCGGCCGTCTGAGCCCTGAAACCCGGTGATGCCCACGAAGGTGGCTGCGTCAACCTTGAAGCCCCTAAAAATCTCTTGTGTCGGCCTTGGATGGCCTCACGAGCCCTCAACTGCTGCGGGAAGGCTGCATTAGCCCGGAATGGGTGACGCAATCACTACGCGCCCCTGGGGTCTTTGCTTAACCCACCGAAGGGGTTAGTGAAAATTATGTTGTCCTTCTGCTATTGTTGTTGTTGCCTTCCTGCGCATTGTCCTTGAGCTTACCTCTTCTCTGCTCTTGTGTATTCTAGACTCTGGGACTGGGTCATCCCCTTGGTCTAATTCCCCCTCTCTGTCATTGGCTGCTCTGATATTCATATGAAACTGTGCCTTGATGGACTTGACAGGTGTGCACTTATCTGTGTCTTTACAAATGACCCAAGCCTTTCCTTTATACTTTTCTCGTTGACGAATCAACGGCCAAGGTCAGTGCGTGTGTTTAAGATTAAAATAAATCTTGACCTGTGTGACTAGTGCATTTCATGCATGTTTAATTAAGTTGCTTTAATTATTTTATTTTCTGATTTTGTTGGAGGCCATTGATAATTATTCTAATTTATTATATACCTAAACTAGATGAAATTTCTCAAATCCATATATGGGTCTTGTAGATTAGGTGAACTCTAGTCCTTCCTCAAAATTTGGGACCTAGGCACAGGCGATGCTACTCCAAATACACAAATTCTCAGCACGTATGTGGTCGGATCTCTTCTTTGAAGATACGACGACATCATTGGTTATACACCATGGTCTTTGAAATAATTCATAAAGATACGTTGTCATGACATTTAAATTTTTCACCGGCGATGTTGATCAACCCAAATGGAATTCTTTTGAGCACGAATGTACCCCACTTCGTCTTTGAATGTAGTTTTCGGTATGTCGAGGCTCTAAGAATAGAACCTGGTTATAACCATAATACTGTTAACAAAGAAAATGTTTGTGACACTAATATTGTTTGCGGTATATATTCAATAGACGCACGGGAGCAGGCTGTGTCTTAGGCGCGGTTTAATTTGAGGAACTCAACACACAAGTGGTTTTCCCCGAGACTTCTTTCTAATCGGGACCAAATTTTATACCCAAGTAGAATGTTTCACTTTGTATATGATCCGAACGCATGGTAGTTTCGCGTAGATATTTTTGAATCATAGGCTCAAGGTTCGTGTGTTTTCTGTTGTTGGCTTGAGGGTCTAACCAGAATTCGGTGTGCAAGGTTTGCAAACAAACCCCTATAATACTATCCCTTTCGGCGGTGACCCACTTTCGCAGGTAGAGTCTCCACCGAATTAGTGTATGGGTAGATGTGGACAGGTTCCTTTTATGAAAGAATAAATAGACAAGCAGCGCATTTAGTCTGATACTGATCTTTTATATTTTGTGAGGGGTTCTATTCGCATCCATGTGCACTAGATATATAATTACATATGCTTCTATAACGATAGGAGGCACATAAACATAACGAAATAGATCGAAGTACGAGAGACACACTTACACGAGCTTCCGCAGATAAACACGAAATAAATAGCACGGTAATTACCAATAATTCATACTTTTGATTACTCACAGATTTAGTAATTCATCAATCCTTTCCATTCATTCATTCATCAATTATCCCTTACAATTCCCTTCCCAACCTGCTTTGATATGATGCACTGGTAGCCTTGGGTTCTAACACGGACGTGAGAGTCCATTCCCCAAAACCCAAAACCCAAACGATTGTAACCAACAATTAGCTCAATGGCTCATCATTTCTCTTAACAATACAAATGCATCTATTTATATGATAAACTAAGACTTACCATGATGTACAGCATGGTTTTCGGACCCCTAATTTACCCTTTCACCCATTGCATAATGCTTTTGAGGAGCTTTAACCGCCCAAAACCCACTAGCTAGACTAAATATAATCAAAAATATCAAAATTGGACGAGTTTTGTAGCTTGTTACGAGACCCCGTTCCAACGGTCCCAACACAATCTTTTTACTAAGTACAGTCCCTTTTGAGGTGTGGCTTTCGTTTCTGTCATGAGTAGCCAAAGTGCGGAGGAGGTGGCGGGAGCCGCCCTGCTTACTTGCCCCAGGCCATAGCTCTTTGTCGATGTTGATCGGGGTTAGGGAGAGCGCGGGGGGCCATCTCGACCGTGGTAACCCATTCTAACAGCCGGTGGAGCGGCAATGGCGGGCGGGGCATCTTTGGTGGTGGAGTCGGCGATGAGTCCATGGTTTCAATCATTCGAGGATGGCATACTTATTGTGGAAAGGTTCAGCTTTGTCTTCGAACGGCTAAACAACAACTGTCTGCGGATGGAGGTTCTAACCCAGTCCGGGCGCTTCGCCCTCTTGTAATTCCTTCTAGATATGTTGAAGCATAGGATGGTGTTGGAGGGCCGTCTATGATGACCAGCGGCTTTGACCAATTTTTGTTTTCATCGACTGTCTGAATATCCCGCGTTACGTACGCGACCACGGGAATCATTTAGTTTAGTACTTCCGAGTATGGCATATTGCTTGTTGTATGGCCCGGTCATGGTAGAAAAAATTCGTGCAACACTACGGTGTACAATCCTCTGTCTCTGAGACCATTCCTTTAAATCTAGTTGGATGTCCCCGTGTAGTTGGATCGAGGTGTCGACTAAGGTATGCGAGGGAGTGAGCCTGTTGTTTTTGTGGGGCGGTGCTATGGAGTTGCGGAGAAGGTGCGGCATGTCCACGACGTGGCCATGGCATTTCTTACTGTCCGTGTTCCATGAATGATATTCTCCCGGGCGGGTCGCCACCCCTATTCTTGCACTCGGCATTCCCCGGACTCTCTTAAGATGATGTATGGATGCGCGAAAGCGATACGAGACCCCGAGATCCTTGACGGGTTAGGTTCCATCTTAGCAACAGCAGGCAGGCATCAGGAGATGACAGGCACAAAAAATCAGTACGCAAATAGTAGGAGCATGTTGTAGGGTGAATAAATAGCACGATGTGAAGTTGTAAACGGCACGCCGGACTATTTAATGGTGGAGCTAACCGTCGTGAGGACAGCCATTTGATGGGTGGATCCCTCTTTCTGTAAATGGTTATTATTGGTAATCCCCGCTATTTTGCGTGTACAGCAAGGTTATATGCACATCACCTGAGGATGTCTTTGATGGTAGATATTATCAGAGTGCTTCATGAATATGGACAACGGATGATACTATTCGTTCTTGGTCCCACTTATTAAGAGTCGGCAGAGGTATTCCATAATTTGTGTCCGTCTTTTAAATATATCATACTTAGTGGAGATATCTACGCATAGTAGGGTTAAATCTCGATGCTCGTGCCATTTATTACTTGAGGTGTTTGAAAATTCTCCCACTTACACGTGGTTTCGAGCCAGTCTATAATCCAACGCCTACCTAGGTCGATGGTACCACAACAGAATACATGCAGGCAAGGTTCGATGCTACTCCGATGTTGTATTATGAATAACTATATGAATCGTGAACTCGAACTCACTCCCGACGGATACTATCGTGAGATCTGCTATTAACAAATACTTGTGAGTGAAGAATACTATTCCTTGCATAGGTGCTCCGCATAGTGTTAGTGGCGGTGCTCTGCTTTGCATTGCGATAATCTTAGGTTCAACGAGCTTCTTACTATCACTGTGTCCTCACAGTAGGGCAGGTTTCTTTCCGTGGTAGAGATACGACGAAAATTCGACGGTCGAAGACATCGACGTCGAAACCTCATGCAATCAACCTTGCCAATTCCTCGACTTCTCATCGAGTCGGAAAAACATTGCTGTCACTTTCCCGTGATCATTACTTCTAATAATGGATTACTTCCGATCTTCACCATGCACAATCAATTTATCTAAATGTGATCTAATTCTTCCTTCTCATAAGTTTGGATTTGTATACCTCGCACCTACGTTGGATCCAATAGTACTATGACACACATAATTTTTTATTTTCAAACGCCATGCTACTCTTTTTTTGAGATTGATGACACCTCCCATGTCTATTTCCCGGTCCAGTCGGGAGCGCGGGATAGGGGTCAACGTCTTCTACGATTTCTATTACTTCAAAATTAGCTAGGACCCTTACCTGCGATATCGACAATGACTTTTGGTAACTTCTGCAGAGGGATGATCTTGTGATTGACCATTTTGCATTGGATGGTGATGCGTTCAATTTAGGCTCTCCAATTTGTTGCCATGTACGCTTTGGTAATACGTGCCATACCACCAGATGCGTGTGATCCATCACGAGTACCAATCTGCGCGATTAATCGCATCTCCTTTCGGTGCATTTCTTATAGATGTATAAGTTGTGTACATCCTTGGTTTACGGGATCAAATTGGGTCGGCTGAGACAATGAAGGTAGTGCTTGGAGATTTCCTACGTTCAACTAGGTTTCGTAGCACCTTTAAACGTGGCACAAAGGACCAACTCCTTCCTCTGTCCCGAGGTTGCGTTGGCAGTACAACGCGGGGGTGGCCAGTGCTTGTTCCTCGAAGTGTACTTTTTCCTAAGAGGCTCGGCCCCTCTTTTTCTCCCTAGGTGACCAACCCGCTCCGTGTGTAATTTTACACTTGGATCCCTTTCTTATGAGTTTTACTCTACTTGTATGTTATGGCCTGGGGGTGGGTTGCTTTTCCTACATCTTGGCTATTAAAATTGGGCGGTCATATATAGCGTCCATTACAGCAATACCTTGCTGACAGCGGTAGGACATTCTGGCAAAGTGCCCTATCTCTGCAGTTGCCCAGTTGGCTGCCCGCATATCGTCACCTTGCACTTCCTCACGAGCCTGCTCTTGCCTGCGGCCGGTCACTCGAAATGGCAGCTCCAGACAGGGATCCGATTGTACCCTATATAAGTTCCCACGATCCATCATTAAATCATAAGTATGACGATTATTCTCATCGTGTCCCTGCGAGTCTACATAATCTGCCGCATTGTTGCCCGGATCTCGGGACGTGCGCACTGAACGAGGGGCAATGGTTCGTGTCGATGGTCCTACTACCACCGACGGTCATCTTTGATGTGAGTCGCTTGACCCTGGTCACAACGAACGGAGTTCCCTGCTTGCCCTTAGGCGTGGCGGACTGGTCTCTGGCGCGCCATAATCCGTGGCCAGAGGGCAACGATCCTTCGTATGGCCGGACACCGGCCTCACTTATGGGAATCTGTGCATTTGTCCTTTCCTCGCTCTTTTCACGGAGTTACTTTCTCCATATGCATAGCCCCAAGTTGTTCCTGTGTTTGTACCCCTCTTGATGTATCCTCCGGTGCGGCTTCTAGTTTCATAGTGACTTCCCAATGCTTTCTCCTGGCTGGTCGATGACTCATCGGCATGCGCGGTGAGGTAACATGACATAGCGATGAACCATTCCATATGTTGTACGCTCGTCATACTTGGGTCTCTTCCTTGATTTCCTTCTTCAATCGTTGATCGACCTCATATTTGATTGGGCTTTTGCCTTGTTTGGGATCACTGCTTCCTTCTTGGTAGGAATAAGATTTCGGCTTTCGAAATTATTTCTTGAGCGTATTTGATATCTGAATGGATGCGCTCCCATTGAACGTGTATCGCATATACACGTTCAGGCATATAGATGTAATGACAGTTATGCCCTCTTTGCGTATCATTTTCCACGTTACTGCCTTAGATTGACAGATATGCAATGAACCGAACGATCCATATCATACCACTAAGGGTGGGCGGGTTTCGATGTGACTATATCACTTTCCGAAGGGTGGTGGCTGGTGCTGGGTGAATTCTGCCTTTGTGTGGCTAGGGGCGATGTGAGCGGGGCATATTGCGCGGTCGGTTCTTGCGACATATTATGGTAGGACCTTCTCAGCTAAGTTGATGCGATACGTGTGCCTTCCTTTGGTAGTGTCTCATCTGAATCCAGGTCATTCGGCTAGTGAGCTACACGAATATCTTTCCACCAGTAGTTTCCTTGATTAACAATAATCCTGAAATTTTCCCCCGGGAGCCCTTGAATAATGGTAACGATTAAGGTGGTACAGGCGGTCGACTGGAAGATTCTGCCTTCTGAATGTCTGAGCACACCACTATCCACCGATGATCTGCGTGTTCGATGTGTGTAGTTCATTTCCTGATTGACCAAGGCAGCTGCAGGGTCCTTTGAGTGACCAGCTGTTATCAACACGGAGCCTGCTGGTGTGGCGACCACTCACGGGTTCAATCGCAAAGTTCAAAAATGTTTGTAGCTTTCAGTAGACGTACATATTTTTCCACCTTCTCGAGCCTCTAGTATTCTCTTGTCATTACTGATTCTCTCTGCCAGACTTATTACCATTCAACAACAGACAATGCAATGACAAGGATCTGTTGTTCGGAGTTGGTGTTGGGTTTTCCAACAAACCCTACCTCTTTGGCCCTTTCATGAGTGACAAAACCGAGCAGGTCAAAGTCTGCCTAAGTAGTATGGGTGGGTCTTTGGAACTGGGTTTCGCACACGAGAAAGAGGTGATGGGCTGGGCAAAGTTGTGTTTGGTCACGATACCCGGATCGCCTTATACTACACAACCAAGAGGGTTCTATTGTCACGTTCACTAGATCCTGTGAATACATTGACATAACGATGATTTACGGTATACATAAACAAAACGAAATAGATTGAAGTACAAGGTGCCAGGCTTGGTGGCCTCAACACAATACATAAGCAGCAGTATTACAATAATTGTGCAGGATGCCCGGTTTAGTAATTCATCAATCCTTTCCATTCATTATTCATCATTCATCCACTGAACGTTCCCTTTGGCTTTCCTTGCAATGGGCGGGGTCCGCCTGGTGGACTTGGATCTCCATACTGAGCGGGCGGGAATGGTTCCCAAAAACTGACTTTGGCTTTAACAACAATTCACATAAATAGCTCATCATTTTTTACGTCCTTTACAATACAAAATGCATCTCTGTTGTAACAATCTAGCCTAGACTTTCTATGGTCCATAACCCGCGTGGTTTTGAACCCTAATTTGTCATGATAAGCCTTTGGGACTACCGCCCAAAACCCACACGCTGAACTAATATAATCAAAAATGTCAAAATTGGACAGTTGTTGGCCTTTTTAGGAGACCTGTTCCATTTCATGTGTTGAAGAGCTTAGCCCCTTCTGCCGTTGAATCACATGTTTGGATTATTCGGGTATGTCTCGTGCACGACTCATCATACATCATGAATATCTCTGATTGAGCAGATACATGGACAAAAATCTTTCCTCTTATGATGTGCAACATTTTGAAGATTTGACAAACTTTGGATCTTTTTTTCTTCCCAAATTTATTTTCTCGTGCGACAACGTTAAGATATGATTTTTTGCATTGACTGGCCCTCGTAAGTGATTCTGCAGGTCATACAAATTTTCCAATGTAACCAAACATTTTAGCATGGGGTTCTCTTTTCTTGCGCAAGCTACATCCTGCAATGCTTTCTCGTGCTTGTCTTCTTCGATAGATGCATCCTTGAATACATCAGCATTCACCATAAAGGGCGGTATCTGGTCTTCATAATTGAAAATGCGCAAACTAGTAATATTGTCATGGATGGATGGCTTATAAATAATTTATATATATAAATTGTTCCTAAGCGGTGATGACCTAGAAGTCGCATTTTCCAATGGATTTGCAACTGCATTTTGTATTCTAGGAACATAAATAATATTAAAATCTTGGAAATGCTAAATCAAACGCCATACATCTTGTTGGTAACTTTTCAAATGAGGTGAAACAAAATGTATAGTATCACGTACCTATCATATGACAATTTTTGAGTCACCTATTGCTTTGGTAACTACAACATTGAGGTCGATGGCTCTTTCCGAACCCAAGATGAGTGCTTCCTATTCTGCAGTGTTTTTCGTGCACTCGAATTCCAAGTGGCTAGAAATCAAATGTTTCCTTTGTCACAGGTCTACTAAAACATAACTAGCTCTAGATCCCTCCCATGTTTTGGAACCATAAAAATACAATGTCCACATATCATATGTACAAGGACTATGTATTACACTAGTACTATTACTACTACTACTACTAACTGTACAAATGTCATTTTCACTAGTTGGATTAGGAAGGAGCTCCAACTGTGTAACTCGTGGATCTAGGGATAGCTGAGCAAGATAATACCCCATATTAGTTTGCAAAAAGAATTTTTGAATATTAGATACGCGAAATCCGTTTGTTTATTCATACCATCAAAGGGAGTGATGGTGTGTTTCATATATCGCTCTGAGTTCACTCAGATCTGATTGTTTCTTCCCTTGTACAGAAGCCATAAATATGACAAGTGTGAAAATTATGCTACCTGGAATCCTACTACTTGTTAATTACTTGAACAAGTTATTTATTTTTTTCTACAGTAAATATTGAAACCGATACATACAAACTTCACAAAATTAAACTGCGGAAAATAAATAAGTGTTGAAACAATATTTTAGCAAGAATAAACAATAAACACACAACACAATTATTTTTGGACTAATGTCCCCGGAAAATCGATGCGACAACTAAGGGTTTCTATTATTAAGCAGAAGATCTGAATACAATATGTGACGCCTTACAAACCATCCACATAGAGAATCCAACTGAGAAAGAGCTTGTGAGGATTACCTCACACTGACACTAAAAAATATGAATTGGCCAAACATTGAGTTGATGATCCCTATGTTGCCTTTGCGTCACCCTACGTGGGGACTATGTCACATCTCCTTGTTGGCTCTTTTGCTAGTTAGATACTGGTCTCTGGCCCTTCTGTTCTCACACCCCGGCACTTAGGCACTATATTTGACTGATCCTCAGCTGAATCATGTATCTTCTCAATTCTACAGTGTTGCCTCTATTGGCTTTGCATAGCTGCTGCATTGCCTCTATGCGTACTACTCTTTGTCTCCTCTATAATGTATTCCTGACTCAGGAAAATCTCCAACTGGATCTATCACTGCCCCACTCTGCAAGAATCTTCTCGATCTAACTTCTCCTGAGCACTTCTCACTTGAAAATTCGATATCTAGACTATCACTTAGTGTTTCAATGTATTTTCCAAATGTCCCATCAAGTCCTTCTTATAATCTTCTTGTTCATACTTCAATGGCCGAGATTAAATCATTAATCAACTACTAAGATTATATTGACTTGATCTATGTCTTTTCTAGAAGATTCACACTCTGTTTTAATTAATATCCTTTAATTATTTTTATTTCCTAAGTTTAGAATCAGGTCCCCATTAAAAATAATTAATTATTTCCATAAAACATAATATGAGTGGAATTTTCCAAAATCCTTTCTAGGTTCTTTGGAATACATGTGCCTAAGCCTCCTTGCAATTTTTGAGACTTGGAGCACATCCGATGCTACCATAAATAAACAAAAAGTTCGTAGAAAAATACTAATGTAGCTTGCAAGTCCAATCTCTGCTCAACAATACATTGTATGCTTCTAGAATGTCCACAATTACTATATTTATACCTTAGTGAACTCGGTCATTAGATGATAAGTGAATAAGCACATTCTTGAGTTCACCAATCACATGGATAAGCTTCTTGTCCAACTCAATGATATGTACATATGTTTGATCCCATTTTACGTTGATTTTATTTGCGATAGATAGTGGCATTACATTCATTGATGCACCAGAATCAACTAAGAAATTGTGTACATTATAATTGAGAAGTTCAAATTTTAACATAAATGGAGGGTAGAGTGTGTTTGCATCTATCGTTAAAGCATTAATTACATATTCGAGGGGACCAGCGGATGTACCCCTATCCCTTTTATGAAGAAGCATCGTTACCTAAGGTAGACTATCCAAATGCGCGTAGGAGCATGTCTCGCTGGCTTGTGATCTTCATTAGTTCAAAATTTGAAATACTCGCGTGAGATTTCTTCATCTCTTTAACTATGTTGTAATCAAAAGTAGGAGATATCGCCGAAGTTTATAGAGGAGTAAGTTGGCTTGGGAATTCTGGAGTGGTGGACTTACTCTTACGACTTGCAGAAGTACTTTTTGTTTTGACTACTTTTCCATACTTGCCCTAAGTGTTTTGTGTTGCGTTGACAGGCAGATTGATCTTCCTTAAAAAATGTTCTTTAAATCTCTACTTCGTCAACTCTTGTTCAATGGTCGGCCCTTGGATTCTCAAACTATACCATTTATTATGATTTTGGGTCGGACCATCACTCAGTGGCTACTTTTTGACAATGCTCTTTTCAGCTACGAGTAAGAAACTGAATGCATTCACTACATGTCCCATGGTTTGAGTTTCCTCAATCATAACAGTTTCTTCCATTTATTCTGCAGGCTAAGTTTTCTCATCAAAAAATACTATGTTAACGAAGTGTGTAGCAAGAGCGTTCATGTTGTGGTTCCATTGTGGGCATGTTTTCTCTAAATGATATTCTTGATGAAATGAACAGTATTGTTCCATTACCATACTCTCAATATTCAGCACAACGTTCGAGCTTTGCACAGACTTGGTCGGTTGGTTATTGTCGTTGCTAGAGTTGGAAGCCCTTCTCATCATGTTGAATCTTGGAGGCTTGATCCTCACAGTGGTCTCACTGGACCTTTGTTTCAATTTTGTTAACTCATTTGACAAAGTCTTGATGGTACAGGTCAAGCCTTCAACATCAATAGTTTCTTTCTGCATGGCCCTGCTTACGGAGGCCTGAGACCTTTTGCCTCTGTCTTTGGAGTATTTTCTCGGTTCGTCATCTATAGTGACCCCAATCACATGCAAGTCCTTTTCAACCGTGATTACCTCTTCGTAGTTCTATGCAAGTGTTTCTTGCACAGTTCTCTGTACGAACTATGCAATACTTGTTTCTAAGCCAGATGTGTATTAATCGATGGTAATGGAGTCATGACATTTTGTGTTCGACGGGAATTTATTCAAGATGTAGTTCAACCTATAATTGAAATCTTTCACCTTCTCTTTGTGCTCCATACTAATATTATCCAACTCTTTTAACAACATGGTGGGGGTTTTGTCATTAGTGAATTTTTCAAGAAAAATATTCTTAAAACCCTTCCAATTCTGGATGGAATTCGGAGGAAGACTATGATACCATACAACCACTCTACCATCTAAGGTGCACAGAAAAAGTCTATATGCAACATCATCATAACGTACCTATAGTGTTTGCAGATTTAGGTAGAAATTTTCTAAATGGTTTTTCACTTTTGTTGCTTTGTGAGGGTCGTGCTTCATTAAAAAAAATTCTAGATATCTTGGCATCTTTTGTAGAACACCTATAAGTGCAAGTGATCCCTGAGTTATCCAAACTAGATCTTGGTCAACCATATATTCATATTTTTCCTCCTCCTCTTTATCAAAATCTAATGTCTCGTCTTTTTCTTTACCAACCAACCCGTGGAAAATATGATATGAGAGTATAATGTTATCTCTTTCACCACCGTTGTGTGGTGGAGGCTCTTTAGGGTTCTTTTTGTTGTCCACAAAATCTGCTAATTCTTCAAGGGTGGTGAAATCCAAATCATCGATCATAGAAACCACTATCCCAGTAGGGGTGTTGGGTTATTTTTAGGAAAATAAGTAAGGTTGTGTGCTCCTGGAATCAATCCAATAGATTTTTCAAACTTACGGGTTACAGGATGGATGGCCCTAAACTGAACGTAAGATATTTCACAATTTTGTAAAATCTTAGGCTGAGAAGAGTCACCAACTTTAGGAATATGAGTAGGGGAGGTGTTGTGAATGTTTTTGCCTTAACCGGAAGATGTAATATTAGGGTTAGAGAGGTTATCAACCATAAAAAAACTAGTTTCCCTCATTCTAGCACCAGAAATGTTGACAGTGATGGACCCACCAACATTCAGGGGAATTCCTCGATATGAAGTCCCAATTAGACCTCACACTATTTGGTTTAGGAGTCCCATTCGGAATATGTCCCGGTTGTCGAATTCTTAAATATTTTCCTTTGCTATAATTTTCAGCGAGAGAGGGATGCAATGGTACCTTTGAAAAGAAAGAAGGTGTGCCTGGTGAGTGTTTGGTTGTAGATGTGTCAAAGTTCTTATACTACGGAGGGAGGGAGAAAAGGGATCCTCTAAGAAAGAGGTAATAGTACCACCCAAGAAGAGACTCACACAAACATGAAGGATTTGTCTAACATGCAGCGTAATATTCCACAAGAGATGTGACGGCCATTACAACCAATGAATGAGAAATATTTATCTAGTATCCTGCAGAATATTGCACAAGGATGGGACAACAATAACAACCATTACAACACATTCTCAATAATGTAAGTACTAAAGTTACCAAAATATTTCAACTACTTTAGCACAAATGAAAGCAAACATCAAATACAAACATGTGTAGAATAGTCTTATAAACATTCATAATCCATGTATGAAGAGCATGATGGACTTGAAGTCTTATGTTATTGAGTAAAATTTCCAAGACATGTGTATACAATGAACATTGCTAGCTCCAATAGTTGAGCATTGGAACCACTCCTTGCTCCCCAAAACAACTAGCTTATCTCTCTAATGCCTTGCAGGAGGAGCCAAGGTGAAAATTTCTTTTCTATTACAATGAGGATGTATATATAATGATGAGGTGATGCTTCACCTTCCTTGTGACTCTTCATCTACCCTCATGATTGTTTGACTTCCTATGACTTTTCAAATTTGCATGACTCTTCAAATTCCACACATTCCCTTTGGAATTCTACTTTACAATACATTTTTGAAACATGAATTACATAATCCACCACAATGGTGTGGCATGTGACAACTCATGACATGACATGACATGACACTGCTGCATAAACTTCTTGATGATGTGGCAATTTCAAGCCACTATTGTTGATGTGTGTTGAGTGTCTTCTTGAGACTACTTTTATTTACACCTCTTCATGGCTTAGTGGTGAGGAATCTTCAATGATATCAAGTCTTGAGTTGTGGTCGCAAACTAGTGTCCCTTTTCTTTCTCTCAATTGATCAGCTTGTATACTCGGCTACAAAGATGTCTCTCGGCATGTTTCCCTCCATCCCCTTCTTCATCATCATCCTACCATGACATGATAAGATACCTTCATCTGCAATTCACTCACGACGAGACGACATCAGTCTGAAAAACTCCTATTCTATGATAATGCATATTAATACATTGACTGATATAGAACTGGGTGAAAGTTGGCAAAGGCGCTCAATAACTGCATAGTTTCACAGCTCGGGCAGTCAGGGGTGAGCCTTGAGCCTTGAGACTGTGCAATTCACAGTCCAGGCTAGACTAAAGGAGAAAATTTCATAATTATAGAGGTAGTGTGACAAGATGAGAGGATGAGCATTGGATGAGCAGACAGGGGAGGTTGGCTTAGGGTTTCAAGGGATGAGCTTGATGCTAGTGACTGCACAATGCACAGTTAACGTCAGGCTCGGAAGAGTAATTGCGCAATTCTAGGAGCCAAGGTTGAGTCTTGAGCACTGGAACTGCGCATTGCAACAGTCTTGGGAGGTATGAACTACGGATTGTGCAGTCCCAAGAGGCAAGTTCACAAATAGAGGACTGATACTGTGCAATGCACAGTTCAGTGAGGCTGATTGAAGCTAGGTTTCTTTGTCGAGATGATTTTTTAAGAAATAGCTAAGTGCGGGATCAATGAGACTGATGTGAAAAGTGATAATACTTCGACTGTGATCACGCACTTAGAATACTTGAATACACAACAACGTATATCATCCATGACACATGAACAATGTAGTTCCCTCAATCCAACAAATTTACGACAAGTGTGACACTTAAGATACACTTTACGACGATCGTTGCAACACTTATGTGACAGTGCTTAAAACTTTGGAAATGAGTGCGAAATATTTTTACATGGTTAGAACAACTCATTACACATATATGACCTCTTGAAATCACCATAATAGGCTTGTACACGTTGTGCGGCAGCTAACATGCTAAAATACGACATTTTTCCTATCTTGCAAAAGAGACCAAAACACTTCAAGGAAATACATGGAATGAGTTTCAATGTTTGCGACAACAATGCATGAGACCAAGGAAGGCTCTGAAATTGAGCATATGCCAAAATTTTGGAGGGTGTTGTAGGAGTGTATGTAGGAAGACTTTCAGAATTAAGTTTGAGCAAACAAGTCGATATTGTGTGAAGGTATAGAGCAAGGAGTGACATATATATTAGAGGAGAAGCAAAGGAATATGTATAAAATAGAGTTTAAATATAGAGAAGGAATAATATCTTGAGAAGAAGAAATCCTGGGTAAGAACAAATTGAATCACATATCAATAAATTTGTATAAGAAAGATAAATAGGAAGGCCTGTGGATCTCATTTTGAAAATGTCTTGAAAAATGGATCTAATAGGAAACTTAGGTTGGTGCCTACAGTTATCAAGGTATTGGTGTCTAATTATGGTTTCTTCCAATAAAAAAAATTAAGGGATTGGTGTCTCCTTCTGGTTGGTACCAGTAAAACATTTGATGGGATTGGTGTCTCCTTCTGGTTCATCCCGGTAAGTAAAACATTTGATGGGATTGGTGTCTCCTTTTGGTTGGTCCTAGAAAATCATTTTAGGGGATTGGTGTCTCCTTATAGTTGGTGTCAGTAAATCAATGTAATAGTAGGTTGGTGCCTACAAAGATAATTTATAATAAAATAAGTTTCAAACATATCTAGTTTATTCTTGTGTTGTTGATGTGATTGACATTCTATATGGATTGAATTGTTTTGATTGGCTAAAATTTTCCACTATAGTAATTCACCACCCCCCCCCCTCTTCCAATATATGCATATTTCTAATAATTTTTATCAAAGCAAGTTCTTCTCGGGGAATGTTTAACCTTTGGAAAAAAGATCACAAAGGAACCATAGTTGATCAGGATGACTTTTCCTAGATGAGGCCCATTATTTGATGGATCAAGTTTTTCATTATAGAAGGAAAGAATGAAGTGTTTTATGTTAGCTGTAGACCTAAATTTATGGAAATTTGTAGAGGATGGATGGAAGAAAAATAAGTATAACTCAAAATCCATGAAGGAAATATTGAATGGATTATCAAAATCATATTCAGGTAAGGTGATGTGTTATCATACTGCAAAATAAATGATTGATAAATTGCACTGTATCTATGAGGGATATGATATGTACATTGCATATGGAACTAAGATATATAAGTCATCTTAGAAAGAAAAAATACTCAAATATTCAAAAAAGATTAAAGATCATGATGAATCAAATGAGGATAAAGGTCAAAAGGAGAGGAATTGATATGCAGCAAATGATAGCAAAGAGGACACTCAGAAAAATAGATCAGATATATTAGATGTTGAGGAAGTAAAATTCACTCGTAAGTTACTATTATAGTGTAACTAGAATAATAGGTCATCTTGTTTATATATTTCCACATGTTATTTCATAAAATAGTATTTAGAGATAAGAACATGAAGATGAGATAAAAAATTTAAGTATGAAAAATAAATATGTGGTTCATTTGAAGATAGTGGTAGCTATGCATCTGATAAAGATGTAAAGAAATATTGCATGGTCATGGAGGCTTAATACACTGAGTCAAAGAGATCTAATTCGGAAGAAGATATTAATGAGAAGATATAGTTTGGAAGGAAACTTACCTCTGGTTTGGAAGATATTAAGAGGCTCAGAATAACAAATAATAGACATAAGAAGTTATTACATGAATTTGAAGAGAAAGATCACAATTTTAATGAGACAGAGAAAATGGTAGTCATCCTTGAAACCTAGCTAGAATAATCCAAAAGAGTGGAAGAAGTGATGAAAAGTCAACAAAAAGAAAGAGAAGGTCGTCGTGAGAAATTGGAAGCTAAGATTGTTTCCTTAAAAAATGATCTAGAAAAAGTCAATGATCAACTAAATCAATATCTAAATTTTGTTAAGAGTACAAAAGTCTTAGATGGTATTCTCAGTAGTAAAATATCTCCTCAGTAAAATAGGTCTTGGTTTTCATGAAGGTGCCATGGGAGAATCAAGCTCAAAAATATGCATGGAAGAACCTGAGAGCTATGTTAAAGTACTTAATAATCCTATCAAAGAAAGAAACAACATAATTGAAAGTGAGAAATAAAAATGAAATAATTATATTAGTCCAGAGGTAAACATGGAACAAGAAGGTTGTGAGAGTTGAGGGAGTGGGGAGGGTCAGTTGGAACCCTAGTCGCCTCCTCCCTAGTTCATGCCTCTGAGGATCATGATCCACCATATTCTGAAGTTGGGGATCCCATTCACTTATTTTGTTTTCGTTGTTGTGATTCGAGTTCTCATTTGTGTGTGGGTTGTTCACTTGTGATTTCCTTGAGGTTCATGCTCTGCAACATATTGTTTGGGGTTTGTGGTCGTTGGTTATGTGGTGTTGCTCGAATCGATTTGCTGGTGTTGTTGCCTTCCCCCTTCGTTATCATTTAGCCCTTGTCATAGGTTATCCATCTATAAGTTTTCAAGGTGTTGTGACTTCATGATTAGGGTTATTTGGCGTTCTTGCTTCATTTGGTCACCCAATTCTGTGTTGCCCAACTGTTGTATCCTTCTAGGATATTGTATGTAATCCATAATGCTCTTTTTAGTTTTGTGGAACTTTTTACAGTTGGTTTTTTAGGTTTCTTTCCCTACCCTTATTTTTGCAGGGTTTTGTAACGACAAAATGTGTATCTATTTTCATTCAAGCAAGGTTTTGGGTCGGCCTTTTTAGACTTTTATGGAGGGATTTTTCTCTTCCCTGGGTCTGTATCTTTGGAATGCAATTACACATCTGCAAAATGTAATTTATTTTATCTCTGATGAATAAAATTATGTGTCTTTTTTCCAAGGGTGGACATGGAAAATAAATAGTATAATTTTGAACATCCTCGAGGAAGCAACCAATCAGTGCCATAAAAAGGGTCGACTCCTCCGAGAAGACACTTCATAGAAAGGTGCTCAAATTTATTTAATGGATATTGTTTTTTTTATCAGAAATTTGGTCACAAATTAGTTGATTGTAGAGCTTATACAATAAAATAATATAGAATAATAAAAACTTTCAAAGATTCCATGAACAACCATGTAAGTAGTAAACCTAAAAGTATGTGTGAAAATGGCATTAGTGAAAGTAATTATTTTTCTCCCTTATTGGATTTCATTGAATTCTACGAATGTAATAACCTTGGGCATAAAGCTATAATTTTTAGAAGTGGCACAATGTGGCCTGTAAACCAAAGTAAAAAATAAGATGTTATAAGAAATGGAAATCAAAGAACAAATAAGGTATGGAAAAGAAAGCAATATAAGCAAGAGGAGTGTAGTCTAGATTTATATGCTCTAAATGAAGACAGCCAATGCTATATATATAGTGGATGTTACCTCCATATGATAGGAGATAAAATAATATTTCTCTATCTCAAGGAGGTCAAGTGTGGTAGTGTCACTCTTGCATATAATGTGTCAGCTAGAATAATGGGAAAATGATTGATTAACTTGGTAATGAAAGAGATAAAGTTGAATATGTTTTTTTTATTGAAGGTATGAAGCATAATATTGTAAGTGTAAGTCAAATGGTTGATAATAAATATAAGGTCATATTCAATTCTAAAGGATGTGAATAAGAACAGCACAATCTGAAAAATTAGTGGAAAAAGAAACCAAGACCTCTAACAATGTATATGTCCTTAATGCAAGTAAATAAGAAGAGTGTTATCTCTGTCATCGTTAAATGACATGTGAGAGACTACAACATCTCAAACGACATTAAGAATATTGGATTTTTTTAATGTGATTTGAAAGAAAAGGATGATGAAATGAAACGTTTGCAATATATACATGAGGATGATAATTCAGGTATAGTAATAATGCAAGCAATTGAAAAATAAATAAAACCCATGAAATTGGAAGTGCTACAATGAATGCAACAAAAGAGAAAGAGAATCATGTAGACCCAAAAATGAAGGAAGTTAAAATGGAGGCTTGAGAAATGGAGGATGACAAGGAAGCATGCTCATTACTACACATATTGGATACAAGTCCATTTTAGCTAATCAATTGGAAAAAGATCATTGACAGGTATGAATTAACAATTGAAAATAAAGTGACAAGAAAAACAAAACAAGGAGAATTGAAAATAAGGAGAAGCATCAATTATAAGGGAAAATCCATATGATATTTAATAAACATAAGAATAGGTGGAGTGGTCTTAAGAACATAGCTACAGAAGATGAATTTTTTCATATAGAGACAAATAGACACAACTTTGATAGAGAAATACTAGTTGCGGATAAAGGAGAAATTGCAACCAGAAGTAAAAATTGGCATTTTCCATTCATAAAAGGGGGAGAATATGAAAACATGGGGAAATATTGTAGACATGTGTACCAAACCCTTTCCCAAAGAAAATTTTGAATATCTTAGACAAAATATCGGTGTAATTCTTTCATCACGAGTGGTTCACTTATTACATTCAAGAATCTTGTTGGTGATTGGGGGAGTTCAAAGGAATAATATGCATCAACACAGTGGGAGTAAATTCCCTTTTCCATTGATCCAAAGGGGGATAATAAGCATACATCAGGAGAGGATTAATCAACTAGCAGATAGGGGAGTCTAGCCCAAGACCATCAACGACTAGTAGATGTCTAGTGGTGTTGTCATCAATGCCAAAGGGGGGTATTGTTGGGAGTATGTTTTTATTTTCATTGATGTCAATTGCAGTGTCAGTGATGTCAAAGGAAGTGTTGAGAAATTCTACAATGTCATTGATGCATAAGGAATCTTGGGGGGGGAGACTAATATCTAGTATCCAAAGCAACATGAGATATTGAAGGAAGGTTGTAGTTTGGGTAGCTTATATTTGAAGGCATTTCTTCTTCAGTTCCTTAGGCCAAATAAGCATGAAAAGTGTATAATTAAAGTTTACTCATAGACATTTCCAATAGTATATGGAACTTCCTCTAACTCATAAGGAATAAAGAGAAAATTGAGTTTGAAGTAAAGCAGCTCAAACATGATTATATATGGTCAAGGTTCTGCACCCCAGAGAGTTATATGGTAGACAAGTGGTGAATTGAAGAGGTGGAATAATATAAGTGTGACACATGGAAGGAAATTTTGGTTTTTTGGTTTTCCAAATGGACGGTTGGAAGATGACACATAGTATGTATAGATCAACGTCAATCTAACACTTAGCAGGATCTTACTGGTTCAGCATGTAACGGTCAGCCCAATCTGATATGTAGTGATTGACATTATATGATAAGCTTTTGTGGGGATAAATTTGATGTTGGGGGGGCGATATACTTCCCTAAAAAGGAGGAATTGGTATGAACGCAACCCGATAAAAAAACCCGCAGGTGTGGCCCAGTAAAAGGGCCTCTAATAAACCATGGATTAGTATAAGTCCTCGCGGCGTGGTCTTGTATAAAAATCAAATAATACATATTTTTTATATAACAAGAAAAATGTGATTTAGCATGAACTTAACCAACCTTACTCACAACCCATAATCCACTCTTGATGATTAAATAATAAGATTAAGTATGGGCTAATTATTGATCCCCAGGGCATCATAATGTGGTTATGTTCTCAAAACTAGACTAGGTCGGTATGACATGGTACCGGTATGATGTGGCAAGTCAAGGTGGCATGACAAGTAGCACTAGGTGGTAACTCTTGATGATGTGACATCCAGAGGCAATGACATTTGGCACTCATTTTTAGCAATTTTGAGTGGTCAATTGTATAGGTGGCAAGTGACCCATGGCAAGTACCTAGACACGTGACAGTATCAATGAATGAAACATAGAAGTTTCTAACTTGGAAAATAACATGGAAGGTGATGTATCATTCGTGGGTCCCACATCCGAGTACCAATCCCATAGGCACTATATTGTAGTTTGGTTCTGAAAGTGTAGGTTGATTCGGTATGATAGGGTAGTGTACACATGGCAGTGATGAGGAGGCAAAAGAAACATGTGTTTACTCATGGTTGATCCACTATGGATTGACACGGAAAACCAAAGGGCCTCAAGATTCACAACAAGAGATTATTTTTTGTAAGGCTTCATGGTGTTAAAAACATTTTGGAATCTGGAGGCAAAGGCCATATCCAAGTTTGATTCAAAGATTAATGGGTGAAGTGGAAATCCCTTACTATCTGGACATTCGAGGGTTGTGTAGAGGTATCTAGTCATCCGACGTCTGAGGATGTATGCAACACTGCCACCAACAATAAAAACATTGGCATTAATGTGCTTCTAAAAGCTCGGGAAACTATAGAAAAGTTATGGGAAGCTCCAATTCATGCTCCTAGTAAGCAACATCTCGTTGATAATAAATAACATATCTACGATAAATTTATGCAACATATGTATGATGTATATCATATTTCAAAATGTTCCATCAATGTGAAAATAATTTAATATCTAATGCACAAATTAGTGTTAAAATTTGTTGTGTGTAAGGCTAAAGAAATAGAGAAAATTATTTGTATTCCTAATACATTGTCCAAACTCTCAAATTGCACATGTTATATGTGCATTGTAAAAAATATATTTTTGAATAGGAAACAATTTAGTCAATTATACGAAGGCGGATTTAGTTGACATGTTTTTTCCTAGAGATTGGATGTTGGTGTGATCCTAGTTGTTCTAAAGGAGTGTTTAATAGGTGTTTGAATAATTATCCTTGACCTCCCTTTTGATTTCTTCCCCAACATGATTTCAAGTTCATTCTTATTACACATGTAATAATGAACTTAACTATAGGGAACTCAATGTAGTTCCATGCATTATTTTCATGTAAATAATATGTCTCTCATTTCCATTCTAGCTCTATATATTTTGGCTCTCTCCTATTTCCCAATAAGTTGAGCTTGGGGGGGAGATTTCATTTAGTATTTTAACGACTTGGATCAACCAATGTATGTGCCCCTCTACATTGATCTCTCCTCTTTATATTCTATTGGGCTAGCTTTCCATAATGAAACACCCAATGAAACATTATAGTGTCACTTTTCTTGAGCTAAATACCCTAACACATAAAATTAGTCCCATTCCACAAACTTACACCGTGACCTAAACTACAGGCCCTCAAAATTATAGGTGTAACTTTTGGTTTTTCTTGAACATCTACCCATTTAAGATTTTCAAAAGTATGTCTTCACAAGTACCATTTAGCCCGATAAATATAAATGGTGAATGAAAAGCAAAAGATTATATTTGTTGCATAGGACAAAATTATAGAGGTGAAAAGAATAACAAGGGAATTCAGAGGTTAGTTTTCACCAATCAGCAAACATGGTCTACCATCACCATACATAATAGAGATTAGAATGTATCTAGACCATGTATACATGAATTATTTAATTACATGTCATGATGACCTAGGATATATCATTGAAAAACATGACTTTATGTCAAGAAAACAATTCATAGATACTTTGTATCATGGTTTTGTTATTCAATCTCTTGTTAAAATTTTATATAAAATGCAACCACCAAAACTATTTTATTTCCATACTAAGTTTCTTTTGATAGATTGGAAAATGTCGAAACTCACACATCCCACAAGAGTGGAATGGAAAAAATTGCACCACTACTAGTTGAAGACACTTTTGTTGAAAGAATAACTTTTAAAAGAGACAAATTTCACACCTAAATAGAAGGAATCTACACCCACAACAAGAAAAAAAAGCATCATCTAGAAACACACATAAATCCCATTAAGAATCCTAAAGTAAAGTTGATAGTCGGTGTAATATCAACACAATGTGGATATATCGGGATTCAACTCTATATGGATGTATTTATATGCGAAAAAATGGGGTAGTTAGATAAGTGATTAGGGAAATACAAGTATTTAAGCAATGAAAAAACTCAATATAGGATTCTTTTTTTTTTTTGGATAGATATACATTACTTTCCGAAGAAATCACTTAGATGAGCATGTTATTTATTTTATTTTATTTTGAGTTACTTATTAAATAAAACATGACATTTGTGAAGCCTTGCAATGGAATTGCAAGTTATCCTATACAATCTAATTTTCACTATTCAATTTTAATGTTGTCAAAATATTTTCTCTAATATATAATGTTGTTTTATCTTTATTTATTTATGTATTTACATTTTCAAAGAATGATGTACATAGGATTTGAAGCCGTGAGGTTTATTTCCAATGTATACTTGTTTTCTTATTTATTCAGCTTATGTTTAGGTAATATACATTATAATCTAGTACTTGATCTAAATGTTGTGAGTGAATGTTGCATATAGTGGAGTATTTAGCAATACTTTTATGTTAATGTTTAACATTCAATATTGCGTTATTGGGTTATTGAATATTTTGTGTTTCAATCTCTTTAATTAGGTTTCTTTTATTTAATTATCTGGTATGAATCTTCATTATCAAATTTTTAGGTAACATGTGTTCATGGATTGCAAGTAGTGAATGTTTTAGATTCATATTACTTGATAATATTAAAAGTTAAAATGGTTATGTTATTCTCTTACTTTATTCAAGGTCATATTAGGATAAGATAAATGTTCCCATTTTAATTTGGAGTAGTGATATGTGATTTATATTTATAAAATTTCAAAGAAATATTTATTTGAAATAAAACTCCTTTCATTCAAATTATTTTTCATCTTTGAGGGATACCACCTCTCGATACTTAATTGTTATAATCTAGCCTAAAGTGGGGAGGTTTTAAGAGCCTCCATAGTACTAGTCCCTAGTGATGAATAGTCTAAGGAATAATAAAACCAAACTTTGATTCTATCTATCCTACAAAGATTGAAGATCATTTAACTCTTGGATGAAGGTTATATGTAGAGGCCCCATGGATTGGAGACCATCATGTGATACCAAATCCTTTCTTTCCTCACTAATGTTTATAGTTTGAATTGATGAAGAGGCTTCAAATTTAGTATGCCCTCCCAAGCCCTTAATTGGGATAACTGGTGGTTCCTTATTATTATTGATACCAAAGAGGCTAGCGATGAAATAACATATGCCCTCCTCTTTTATAGGCAAACATATCCCCTACGACCCAAAATGTAAATAATCTACAACATTTTCTATCATGGGATTTTTTGGATTTGAATACTTACCCAAATCCTCCAAGTTGTCCTTTCCATACATTACAACCACCAACTAATGTGGCATTGGTAATTCTACATCCTCAAGACCTTGAATAATATCTAGAGTGTGATCTTAGGCTCTTAAATACATCTACTCAACTCCCTCTGAGCCAACCAATTTATTATAAGGTTGTATTATATTATTTTAGCCTACTATTTTTCCTCATACATATTGTGTACAATCTATGGCAAGATGACCATGTGCATGCCATCTACCACAATGATTTTTTGTTTATAATAACAATAATATTATTAACAGTAAATTTACTAATGTGATTCTTGTGTATTAATAACAATAACCAAAAATCATTCATTGATGCAGTGGTGACATATTGTTTATGTTTAGCTTCATATTAAATGATGTGAATTGGTGACATGATAATGCTATGATGATACAACATAATGAGGTTGTGAATGCGCCGATGAATGTGGCGATGTATGAAAAAACAATATTTGCATTTCTCTCATTGTCCATTTCATAAATAAGTTGAAAAGGATGAGCCTCTTCGTTTCATACATGTCGGTGTGGGGAAAACTTCCTAGAACTGGAATATGTTTTTGGGTCACTCAATAACAGCAAGAAATGGATATTTCTGGATAATCACTATATCTCTTGGATTCATAGGTTATTTTTGTTATTTTCCCCTTTTTTTTGCAATTAAAAAATTATTAATGTGAGTTTAAAGTTGGGATTTGGATTTTTCTTGCTCTTCCTCTCTTGGTATCCTCCCTCCTTTTCTCCCCACCTCCGCTCCTTTACTCTCCTTCCTCTTCATCTCCCTCTCCTTCTCTCCCTCTTCTCCCTTGTTTCCCTCTCTCCATATTTCTCTCTTCCTCTCTATCCACTCCATATACCTATTCCTCTTCTCCTTCTCTCCCTCTTCTCTTTTTCTTCCCCCCTCTCTTATTTGTACTCTCCCTATTCCTTTTATCCCCCACCCCCTCTTCCTTTTCTCTCTCTCATTTTCTATAATTTTATGAGGTTCCTAAGTTTTACTAGAGAACAACCTACCATTATAGTCAAATAAATTTAAATGGGATTGCTTGAGGATTTTTTTTTAGTAAAAGGAGAATTTCATTGATTAAACAATTACAAGTTCATAGCATTGCATTTAAATATATTTTATACCCATATTAACAATACCCTTCCACCCTTATTAAGGCCCACTCATCTTTTTTTGTTGGGAAAAAAACAATTAACAAATATAAGAGTTGAGCTAACAGACGTGAATCAAAAAAGCCCAATATCATTTTAATTATAATTAGTTCACATATATGTCCTTGAATTGATAGACTATGACTTATATGAGTAAAATGACATAACAAAGACACAGGGTTTTTCTTTTTTCTTTTTATTCGCTTATTTAGCTTAAATGTAACAAGATAACTTAATGTTTATGAGTTAAGTAGAATGATGAGAGTAACCAACATTATTTCCCTCTCAATAATTTTTAGTTTTTTTTTTCTTCACTCATTTGGCTTATACATGATAAGTTAACATAAGAGAGGAAAATAAAAAGGATTTTGGTAAAAGACATGTATGGTCATATAAGAGATTTTATTTGCAATATTACTATTTGTAACTAATTTAATTTGAGCACCCGCTAGTAATTCAAATTGTGCATGAGACAAGAAATAACAAACATCTAAAGTATCTTAGGAAGTTGGGGTTTATGTGTAAGTATAAGAACGAGTTGAGGCAACATCATTAACCTATACAATAAGTGTGATAAATACAATGAATTTTAACCTATGCCATTTGAAAATGGTGTTTATGATTTCTTGTTACGAGGATGTTTGATGATCATTTAAATACACATTGACAATTTCAAAACATGGGAGAAGCATGACCCTTTTCTATACATTCATGGAATAAATGGTAAAAATAAAGGGTATCTAAGCCTAAGAGAGATATGTATGAAGGAACGTTCCCTTAGTTCCTTGTCACCCATTATTTTTCCTTGAGATTTAAAGGAAGTGATCAAGGGAGGTAGCATAAATATTTAAGGGACGTAGCAATAAATGGATTTAGCATATGCATTCCAATAGTATTATATCTCCCTAAGCCTCTAGGTCCAACTTCATATGATAGGATCATTTATTTCTTGCAACCCTAATTTATTCACCATTTCCACCTTATGTGGTTGTTTCAGGTGGATATTGGTGGCCACCCACCTATTCCATTTGGACCCGCACCATCAATTCTTGCAGCTTTTCACATTCAATACAACTTACTATTTTTAGAAGGTTTTCGAGTCCTGCACTCCCGAAGCCATTTTGGGGCCTTAATGATCCAGCTGGATATTGGTGGCCATCCACCTATTCCGTTTGAACCCCCACCATCAGTTCGTTCAGTTTTTAAGTTCCAGCGCAACTTACTATTTTTAGTACTTTTTCGGGTCTTGAACTTCTGGAGCCGTTTTGAGGCCCTAAACGACATTTTTTGGGAAAACCGGGAGCAACATGGGTCCATGGACGAGGTATGATATGCATCAAATGGAGATTGTATGCTGAAGTTACAACCCCGGGAAGTTGAAACACCAATTTACCTAAACGAGGCCCGTAGTTTTGGCGCTTCATCTCCTAGGGTTAGGTTTTTGGACGTTTAGAGTTCTCCATTTTTTCTCAATAATAAATACGCCCTCGAGGCTCATTGTAACATAGTTCAGAGGTATGTAGCCGCCACTTCTCTTCTCAGGGATAGGCTACCAGCACCCTAGCTAGTTTATTCCCATCATGTCTGTAAACATATTTCAGTCATTTGATTTTAATAAATGAATTGTTGTTTCCGTTGCATTTCTGTGTTTATGTCTATTTCTGTATTTTATTGTGTTCCTACATAAATTTGGATCAATGGTATCAAAGGGGTCTGCTCTTTCTCTATTTTTCTTTGCATGTCCCTAACGCGGTCAGGGTATATGGAGTTAGGGCTCGATCTGGTTGAACCCTTGCAAGATCAACCTCGCAAACCCCAACGACCTCCTATGGCGGAAGAAAAGAAAGACGAGGGAGCAAGAGATCCTATCAAAATATTTCTCAAGGAGGCCCTCAAGAAACAAAGGAACGTGATGATGGATAACTTTTCTCAGATCCTTGAACTACTACCCACCTACGACGCATCTGCATCCAATAGCCACTCTGGAGGCGCCACTCTCTTCAAGGTACAAGTAAATTTTGACATTCATGTATTTGAAGGCCAAATATATGCAGACGTCGTAGATAGATGGTTAAATTTGATGGAAGGCTATTTCTCGGTCCATTATTTCTTCGACCAAGAAAATATTATTTTTGCACTCCTCAAAGTCTCCCCATGTCAAAGACTGGTGGGAAACCTACTGTGAGAAAGAGGACGAAGGGGAACCCTCTCTGTTCTCGGCCACACCCACTTGGAATTCGTTCCAAGACGGCATCAAGGAACAATATTACCCCGTGGGGAGCTATGAGGACAACTACATCCAATGGACCACGCTGCGGCAGCAAAGGGATCAAGATGTGCACGAACTAACGAATGTGTTCCATACCCTGCACACAAAGTTGGGTATTAAATATTCAGAGAGAAATTTGGTGCTCAAGTACCGCGGTTGTCTACACAAACACATTCAAGAGGAAATGGAGTTCCTCGACATTACATTGCTTGGCATGACATATCACTATGCTGCCAAGATCGAGCATAAATTTAAGCAGAAGAAGTGGGACTTTGGATATACGAATCTGAAGCCAGGGAAAGGTGCCCCCGAACCGCAGAACAGGGGGAAAGGCCAAAGTGGGCCGACTCATAAAAACACCACAAATACAAAGAAGGACACGAGGAAGTGGTGTGAATTTCATAACAGCCCCACCCATAGCACAAACGAGTGTCGAGCCAAACAGTCATTGGTGGATGAACTAAAGGCACCCGAATCAGATGAATTTTATGATCCTGAGTCAGAACCAGACAAAGGCAATGAAAAAGGGAAGAAAATAATTGATGCGGATCCCAGTGCCATTGTTTCCACCACCAAGATCTAGAGGGAGAATCTCGAGGATCGAGAGGAGGGGGAGTGCCTCTTCCATTCGCAGATGTGGGTGAAGGGTTATCCACTGCAATTCCTTGTCGATAGCGGAAGTCAAAAGAACCTCATTTCAACAGAGGTCGTGAAGTGGCTCGGCCTACCAACCATAGCACACCTACAGCCATATACCATCGGGTGGCTTCACCCAGGGAGAGGTATCTGCATCCACCAACAGTGTCGCCTTTCATATAGCATCAAGCCATTCAGGGATGAGGTATTATGTGATCTTGCTCCTCTTGATGTAGCTGATGTATTATTGGACCAACCATACTTGTGGAGGCAACATGTTGTGTATGAGTCTAGGCCTCGTGCTGTTATTATTACTTTGGGAAATAACTTGTACAGGATACCGGAGGTAGTAGCGCCTCTTGTCATCTCTTTGACTACTGCAAAAAAACGCAGTAAGATTGTTTCCCAAACCAAGAAATTTATTTTCCTTACAACTCACTCACAGGGAAAGAAGAATATTGTGGCCACAACCTCGAAACGGGGCTCCCCTGCATGGCTGCAGCAAATGGACAAATTCATGGAGGAATACGAGGTCATTTTCTCGTCACTCACAGAGGCTCCTCTACACTGTCAGGACAAGCACTCCATTGATTTGACCCCCGACGCATCATTGTCTGATGTTGCCATACCTCCTGCAACTACACATACATAATCCACACATGTACTGTCTGAGGCTGATAAAGAATACAAAATTACTAATCGCATCCAGCATGTCCGCCCGCAGGTCCATGACATCTTCAACAAATGTAATACCCAATTCAACAGAATTTGCCTCATCTTAGGAATGCTTATGAAATAAAAGTGGAAAGTATACAACTTATGCCGAAAGTAATTAAATGTTGATCATGGGTTTATTTTTTAGTTTATATATAGTCAATATTTTACATTCATTAATCAAAATATATTATATGATTTGAGACTGATCATGAAAAGGGTGCCTTGGGAAAGTAGAAGGTGTTGACAACTATTTGACTCATATGATTTACATCTTTAAATGTTAGAAAATATTTTATTTTATTGAATTAGTGGTATTTTATTAGAGTTTTACAAAGTGAGGATTTAAAATATGAGAAGGCCATTGATAATCAACTTTAGATGTCAAATTCATTTATTTTTCTTATGTGTAGAAAGTTTTTTCATTCAATGGTATATACAAAGTTGATATTTCCTTAATGTGGTAGTGTTTACAGGCATAAAAATTTGCATGTTTATTTTATGATTTAATTTAAAATATTGTCATTGTGTTTATATATGATTGGTTTTTCTCCTTAAGAGTTAGATAAAGTGATCATAATCCAAACTCAAATATCTCCAAGAAAGTTAGGGAAGTTGTGGTTTCAACTCTCTTAATCCCCTAAGAGTTATGTTATATAATGAGGGTCGATAGTTTAACCCATTTACCATCAATTGGTTATGGGAGAGTACGTGGAGGGTTTTCTACAAGGTTTTCCTTAAGAAAAAAAAAAATACTTGCCTTTTAGCTTCTAGTGTGTTAAATTGATTGAATTTTAGTGCAATAAAATTTCATAATTGTGCTTATGGAGACATGGTTTTTTTTTAATAAAATGTTGGGGGACAGGGCGGGGGGGGTTGGGGGTCTTGTGATGATGTGTAATTAACTTAATCTGTTATTAGTGTAGTTCATTTATATATACACATTTTTTTATCTCATGAATAGTATGTTATGAAATAGACTTGTACTAGTCATCAACGTAATTACAAAATATAATATAAATTAATTTAATAACTGTTATCTCAAAATCAGACCCTGATAGGCTGCTGATCAAGAAGACTCTGAATAACTATTTCAAACCAGACTTTTAGTTGAGGCTTAGCCTCCTCAACCTGAGAGGGCTCTCTCAATAGGTTTATGATTTTCAAATAAGGATTAGATGGCTAACTCTATGAGTAAAATGGATAACAATGGATAATTGGTTGTACTGCTAATCAAAAAACATCTATTGGGCTTATGGAGTCAAGTGTGTTTTCACAAAACATGAGTATCAGATTCATATGGAAGTCAGGGCATTTCATGGTTTAGATGCATCAACAGAACAGTAGGATAGAAAATAAACACAGTTCATGAACATATGAAGGAAGTTAGAGCACCTTCAGTGAATTCTGAGTAACATACATTCATGCCACTGCAAGTAATTGAAAAAAGGAAAACCATGAGAATATCAAACATCAATAACCCTTTCTGAATCCTGAGTGATGAAACCAATATCTTTGTATTAATATAAAAACACAGTTTCTGCTACAACAAAACAGTATGCTTGTTAATGAAAATTGCCAACCCTATGCAATTGAACTTCTTGTCTTTTATAGAGTCATCATTGCATTCTTGGATTCTTCCCAATCACTTGAGAAAAATTCGAATTTGCTAGCTTGACACCTCTCAACTACTAAAACAAACTTTTAATTACATCTGATAGTTAAACTATCTGTTCTGGAGTCATAATACAACTAGGATTAAAACTCTTTATTATAACTTAGCAACCTTATCCAAATATAAAATCTTCTATCTGATAGCTGCTCCTCCTAAACTTCGACCTTGTTGATGTCCATTTCCTTATTGTTTGACTATATTAATTTGCCTCTTATCTGCCCTGAAAGATAGGAACATGCTCCCTGCAAAATAGCTATAGTGCTTCATTTATATTTCTTCAAACCATCTGCTGACCAACTTGTGCTCAAAACATGTGGCAAAGTCTTATTAATCTCTTGCAACTTCGTCCTTCTAGCTGTGCCCAAACCAAACCTTTGAATAAGTTCCCAAAACTGTTAACATTGTTGCGCTACGAAACTGTCTGTTGTTTTCGTAGCGCAGAACTTTACCTTTGAAAACTTCACTTCGAACCTTCATTTTTCTTTGTTTTGGCATTGGATCTTCACTTGTGATCTTTGTACATTCTTCAACAATATCAAGGTTTAAAAAACAAACCCTTTCTCCCTTTGAAATTTTGCAAAATTGTTCAAATTTCATCCTACAGCAGTTTCGTAGCGTGCTACGAAACTGTTGTGCATGACACCTACAGCAGTTTCGTAGCGTGCTACAAAACTGCTATGTCTATCTTTTCACAGCTTGTTTCCAAAAATTTGAGTTTCCCAACTTTACTTCCATCCTTTCTATTATATATAAGCTCTTATAATCAACAAAAATAAACTCTGAACTGCTTTCAAAAATGAAATCTTTCCATATAACCCCAAAAATGTGTTAGGAGATGTCACTTACTGTTTACTCTCATTTTTTTGTGGTTGATCTTCAGGCTTAGCTAGTTGTATCTCAAGATCTTCAACCTGCCTTTTAAGCCTTCTATTTTTCCTCTTAGTTTGGTATTAACCATCCTTATGAACTTTGCTTCTTTGATTGCAGGGATAGTCCATATGAAGAATTGATCCTGACTGTTGATTGACTCAATGTTTGAAACCTTTTCTAGCTCCCACAGACCTTTCAACCTCTCAAAGTTTGACCTTTCTACAGCATGCATTCTCACTTTCTTCTTCAATTTATCAATTTCAATGCTTGCAAGTCTGAGTTTGTCTTTAACCTCCTCATAACTACTTTTTTCTCTCTGAGTATTAAAAACTTTGTTTTTGTCTTCTTCAAATATTTGAGATGATATATTTATGGGTTCTTCAAAAACATTTGTATCCTCACCCCCTGTTTGGACTATCTCCATGTCTGGCTGCTGCAATTTCTTAGACTGACTAGTCAAGGGTTTTCTAGGCTTAAAAACAAACTCTGACACTTCATCCTCAAAATTTAATTTTTTGGATGTTTTCAATTTCTTTGATTTGCCACAAGTATCCATTTTGATGAAATCTGCTTGAACCAGGGGAGACTCTTCAATTTCAATAGCTTGTAATATATCATTCAAGCTACCTCTTAATTCCAAGTTTTCATCTGTGACTATAGCCTTACCCTTCTCCTTTGACCTCTGACTCATAGTCAACTTCTTCTGAGTTTTTGTACTAGTTGACGATCTCTAAATTGGCTCTTTGACGTGAGTTCTCTTCTTCTGTGTAGATTGATGAGTCCCTTGAATATTCAGTGATGTGTTGATCATTGGTTTCTTAACCTGTTTCCTGGGCTTAAGCTTGAAAAACCTCCTTGATTTTGTTTTTGCAGGTTCAATATTCTTTGATGGAGATGTTTCTTTGACTTGAGTGCTGGCACCTGTTCCTTCAACTCCTATTCCACTCAAAAAGAGAAATGCAGAACATTCTCTATTCACTTTCTGAAGCTCATGAAAAACTATTAACTTGACTAGACCATGATGAAATAATGAGGTTTCACATGCCTGAGTTTCATCTGAAATTTGTCTGCCATCTTAGCCAGACTTTGAAATAGAAAGAAAGGTAAGTCTAGAGAGATTATTCCTATGAAATGCAATAAGAGTTTAAAGTGATAAGTGTACACCTTGTGGTATCTCCCTTCGCAAGTGAAGTATCTTTGGATATTGTAGAGCAGATTGGAAAATGCATCCTTGAAATAACTTCTTGTCACATCTTTGTTCAAATCAGTACCCATAAACTCTGGTTTCAAAAAGATTTTGCAGGGTTGCATTTCAAACCTAAAATTCTTGAACCATCTCTCCTCCCCTCTTGGAATTTCTATGACTACTGATATAACTTCAGGAGAAATTAGTAAATTGAGGAAACCAACCTTTGTGTTTGACCCTGTGAAGTTAATGGAAAATTCTTTGGTAACCTGATTATGCCCTCCTTGAAGATTTTCGCAAAACCTCCAGCACCCTACCTTCTTGAAAGCTTCTTCAACAGATTTATCTCTTGTGAGAGTCTCTAAACCTTCAGGTTCTGTTCTCAGGCAGTGACCAGACTTGTGACTTCTTTTTTATTCTGTCATCTTCCTCTTGAAAACCTTGTGTCTTCAACAAATCTGTAATAAAGCTCCTTGTTGGATGAACTGGCTCGCTTGAAAATTTGGTTCAGCCTCGCTTGATTAGAAACCCTGCTTCAGTCAGCAATTATTTTCAAACTCACTGGATTAGCAAGTATCGAAATTGCTACATAACACCAATTAGGTTCAGCCTCACTTGATTGAAATTCTGCCTTGCTTGAAAAATTAAGGAGAGCTCTGGTTTCTTATCATGAGCTTCTCTTTCAACAATAGATATGCATGCATGTAGTGTTTTCTTTGCATGAGATAAAATCGATGATAACCAACCCCTTTTCAACTTTGAAAAGGACCAATGACAAATGACCCCTAACGAATCTCATAATGATTTCATAACTGCTTTGGATGGTTGCATGCGTGAGGGAGGATTCATGGATTGACACCATAATCATGAAAATTTAACCCAAACTAACGGATGTGACAGCTAAACCGAAAAATTTCAAATCCCCGATTTCATAGCGCAGGTAATGTGATTTTGGGATTTTGCGCTACGAAAAGACCAGCGTTTTCGTAGCCCAGAAGCAGTATTTTACATTGAGCGTGCTACGAAAACGTGGTTTCGTGGCTTATTCAAAAAAAAAATGAAAAAGACTTGAAATATGGTTTTCAAAACGTGGTATGAGACTTCTAAATAAATAAAGCAAGGTTTTATGAATTTTATTTGGTGATGAAATGAGACATGTAACCTATGGCTTAGACCCTATAAAACATAAAAATGACTCAAACCCTATCTAATACCATGACTTAGGAGCAAGTATAAACTGACTAAGTTTAAAAAAATTTAATAGTGATAACAATAACAATAATTAAATAATCAATAGTAATAAAATTAATAAAATCAGATTGTAGTCTTCTCTTTATTTTTTCTTTTCTTCTTTTATCGGTCTGGGGTGGGAGGGGGGTGTGATGTCATCATTGACCCCAAAGGGACAATGGAAGATTGTTTTGCTTATAGATTAAGAATTGCTTCAAATAATAAAGAGCATGAATATACACTTTCACAAGGGCTCAAAATTTCCAAAGGAATATGAGTGTTAGTATGTAAATTGCCATGGATATTCCATTGGAACAAATTGTCCCAATGGATTTTATATTATGCTACCTATTTTTATTAGCAAATTTTTTTCTTTAGATATCAAATTTATTATCACAAGCTTATTGCTTAAATTTATGAAAAATAATTAAAATAAAAAGAACAAACAAAT
Source organism: Pinus albicaulis (assembly GCA_034641835.2). Classification (NCBI taxonomy): domain Eukaryota; kingdom Viridiplantae; phylum Streptophyta; class Pinopsida; order Pinales; family Pinaceae; genus Pinus; species Pinus albicaulis. The sequence goes on along the minus strand of CM076581.1, from coordinate 1,293,561,543 downwards.
GGACACACCATCCACACAAATGAAAATAATATGTCTCATGGAAACCCAAAATGGGAGAAAACATAGCTGGAAGGTGAGGCATGTGCTCTACTTTCTTTTCTTTAGCTATGAAATGTAGGAATATAGAAAAGAGAATTTACCATGGGGTTTCCTTTAACACTATAACTTGAATAGTTGCTGCAAAGTATTCATCCTACTTTATTGTGCTCTAAAATCATACTCCTAGATGCTTTGCTTCATAATGAAACAAGTATAATACTAAAATATTAATATCTATTTCCTTCTACTAGCCTAATATTTAACATAGTGCAATAGCCAACTAGGGTTAGGGTTTTTGAAAGTCATAACCCTCAATTTGTGTTAGGTTTTGGAGCTTCTTGAATCTTCTTTAAATTACACATGTGGCTAGCACATAAAGTTTGAGAAATGGGCGTTGGCATGGCATCCACTCATACAATGGTGATAAATAAAGTAGAAAAACCTACAAGAGACATAATCATCACATACGTTCTCCATTTGAGGTGATTTTTGCACCATTGAAAGGCCTCGGTGTATAAAGTAGTGTTGAAGGTTTTTGAGATAAGCTTAGAATGTTTTGACCCCAAAAAATTAATTTGATGCCTCTAAATGGGACTGGAAGGATCTGAACCCCAAATGTCTAAAGTAGGACCTACTACTAAAACGGGCCTTGCTAGCCAAGTCTTCCAATTTTTTCTCCCATAAAGTACCAAGATAAATAAAAAATTATATAATGATCTAATCTTGATTATACCTCTCCACTTATGGAGGCTTTTGGTTCCCATAATATTTTATTGAATGAGGTGAGGAAATATTTCCTTTACCTTCTCCCTAGAGTATTATTTTTCCATTTTTGAATTGTTGGCTACTGACCCTACGCTACTAAAGACCTAGGCACAACTGCCTCGACCTTTGCTTCAGCCGCTTTAGTTGCTCGAGTCTGGCCCCATGGCCCCTCCGGAGGACATCCCAGAGGCAGTCGCTCCTCCTGATCATGCTTCCACTTTCTTAGCACTGATCAGCTCATTAAATCTACCACAACCAAGACTAGCAATCTCCAAGTTTGTTAAAAAATTGGATGGGATTCAGGAAGTCTCTCTACCTCCTATGATCCCTCGAATGGCCACTCTCTCCCTCGTAGTGAAAGGACTTATTGGACAATTCATAGGCCTATGGCCCTCACCGAAGACAGTCCATAAATGGGTGGAATGCAACTGGATGGAGAAGATCAAAGGAAAAATATCTATCAGATTCTGTGGAAGGGGCTTTTAGACCTTCCACTTCGGGACAAAGGAAGACAAAGTCTTGATCTTCAGGAACAAGCCATATTTCATGGATACCAAAGGGATTTAGATAAACAAATTGACTCCATACTTCGATCCGGAGCTTGACATTCCCAATGCAGTCACAGTTTGGGTCCGACTGCCACATCTTCCTCTTCACTAATGCGGGGATGGTTCTGTTAGAGTGATTGGGAAAATTATAGGAAATTTTATTAACAGAAGTGAGCCAAAGGACAATATGCAAGCTTGCGCAAGAATCTGCATAGAGTTTGACCGGGGGAAAGGACTTCCTAACGCGATCAAGCTAAAGGTGGATAACTAGACTCACATTCAGCAGTTGGACTACGAAAAACTTCCCTTCGATTGTAAGGTATGCCATGAATAGAGTCATTTCGCTAATAGATGCACAAAATTAATTGAGTTTGAAAATTTTGACACTGAAACACAATAGGAAGTTATAAAAAAGACGAAGTCTGGCCCAAATCCTAAAAACATTGGTGCTCCATCTGCCCATCCACCCTCCCATTCTGCTAACCCTATCATCCAATCCCATCTGGAACCCTCTCCAAACCACCTCTGATCCCTTGATCCCCCTTTCTATTCCTCCAATCCTTTCTCCTCCCTTTCCTCCTCGGCCTTCCATCCCTTCATCCCCTCCTTATTTAATTCTTCAGCCCTCCCCCTCCAAGTCATTTCAACCATCCTCCTCATCTGAGCGTTCATCAGCTTGGATGGTCACCAGAAATGCAGTAAAGGAGTTAGGGGTTGCTTGGAAACTCTTAAAAAAACAGGCCCTGGAACAAAATCAGCCAAACACCATCGAGACGAAGCATCACAGAAAGGCATTGCCCTTGGAACGTAGCACCCAATAGAAACCTTCATTGGAGACCTTATAAGCAAAGATGTCAATCAACATGGACCAAGAGGGAAGACAGGGCCTCAGCCTGCATTCCCGAAATAATGAAAGCATTCACTTGGAACCGCAGGGGATTAGGGAACCCCTCTAAGAACAATTACCTAAGATATATTTTCAAACAATAAAAGCCTAACATAATTATTCTCCAAGAAACCAAACAAGGATAAAAATATATGGGAATATCATAAATAAACTTAGAAATTATACGAGCACCACGGTGGAATCCAGAGGTGCTTCGGGAGGAATAGCCACCATTTGGAACCAAAATAGATGGAAGCAGCTAGAAATAGTAAAGGCTCATGATTGGATCAAAGTCAAATTACAAAACATGCATGAAGATGTTGTGATAACATTGTATAATATTTATGGTCCAACTCATTACAGAGATAAAGAAGTTTGTTGGAACACTTTAAAAACTGATATTGAAAGTGAGGAAAACATCAATGTCATCATTGGTGGGGATTTGAATTTGATTCTGCATGCCAATGAAAAAAGAGGGGGAACTTTCAGCCCTGATCCTTCAAGAGAGCAATTGGAAACAATCATGCAAGAGCACAACCTAGTGGACGTTATTCCAAAAGATTGAAGTTTCACATAGAGAAATCGAAGTATTGGGTCTGGAAATATTATGGAAAGGCTTGATAATTTTTTATTTGTTGATCCCCTCATCTCTTACTAGCCATTCTGCCATGTTTGGCCTCTCATCATTATCCCGTCACCCTTATCTTTTGTGATCAGTCCTCCCTCGGGCCTATTCCTTTTCGTTTCAACCCACTCTGGAGCAACATCCCTGAAGCTAGATACATAGTTAAAAGCATTTGGTAGCAACATTTTGAGGGCTCTCCAATGCACATCTGGGAGACAAAGTTGAAGCTTACGCGCACTACGCTCAAAGGATGGGAAAAAAATTATATATAGAACAAGATATAATCAAACAAGACATCAAGATAAGGCTAGAAGCAATCCAAAAAGACATAGACATTCAAGGGAAGAACAAAGAAAATCAGGATCAGGAAAAGGAGTTGTATTGGACCTTGTACAACGCAAACATAAAATAAGAGGAAAAATGGACACTCATATCGAGGAATCTTTGGCTTCAAGATGGGGATAAAAACACCTCATTTTTCCACAAGCAAGCCACTGTTAGAATGTCCAAAAACAATATCACAGCCATAACTGATGAAGAAGGTAATATTCACACTCAGCAGGAGGAAATTAAATCAGCTACCCACAACCATTATAAAAGCCTTCTACCTGAAACCATGGAGTCGAAAGACCAAAGTGAATTCTTGGTCCACATGCCTACAATGATTACTAATGAGATCAACTCCTACCCGACCAAGGACATTGAAGAGGCTGAAATTATTAATGCAATCTAGACTCTCCATCTCGACAAAGCATCGGGCCAAGATGGATTCACCATTAGCTTTTACCAGACTTTTTGGGATGTCATTAAAAAATATCTCACCAATCCTTTGGGTCCAAAGGAAAAAAAAAAATTGGGGGATTCATAAACTTGACATTTATTGCTTTCATACCCAAAGAGACCCGCCCTTCCACCTTCTATAGATTCAAGCCTATATCCCTTGGCAACTCCTCCTACAAGACCATCACCAAAATCCTTGCCACCTGTATCAAAGACCTCCTTCCTAGTGTCATCTCTGAAAATCAAGGTGGCTTCATCTCTAGCAGGAAAATTACAGATTCCATTCTAATGTTTCAAGAAGCCATTCACTCTAGCATGATGAGATCGAAGAAGGGGTTTATTCTGAAACTTGATCTTGCCAATGCCTTCAACAAAGTGAGGCACTCCTTTCTCCTTTCTGTTCTTCGGAAAATGGGATTTGCAGTAGATTCCATATCACTCATTTATGCATTCATATCCAACCCTTGGATCTCTCCTCTAGTTAATGGAAGGCCTAGGAACTACTTCCAATCTTCTAGAGGCCTAAGGCAAGGCTGCCCCTTATCTCCCTTCCTCTTCATTCTTATGGTCGAATATTTTAGCAGTGCCTTGGATCACAATCGCAGAATTGGATTGATCACAGGTATCAAATTCAGCAATGGAGTCAAAAACATGAATCATTCTCAGTTTATTGATGATACTCTCTTAATGGGAGGAGCCACCATTATAGCTAAGATATTTAAAACTCTTCTTGATAAATTTATGTGTTATTCTGGAGGGCAAATAAAATACCATAAAAGTTGTATTTATGGGTGTAACGCAACCATGAATACCATTCATAGCATTGCTCAAATATTTGGGGTATCTTACAAACAGAATTGGACTCACTTATATTATCTTGGTATGTTTGGCATCTCAAGACAGTTAAAGTATGAAGTTTGGAGCATCACCAACGACAACATGAAAAAAGAAATTTCAGTAATGGGGATCCTCATGGCTCAATTTGGCTGGGCGCATGATCCTCTTAAAAGTTGTTCTCTCTGCCTTGCCTCTGAATATTTTTTCACTACTACAAGATCCCATTAGAATTCAACACAAAATGGAAGAAAATCTAAGGTAATTCCTATGGCAAGGTGGCAAAAGTGAGAAGAAGAAATTTAATCTGGTCAAATGGAGGCTAGTAACTCAAAACTATGAAAATGGTGGACTTTCCATCCACATACCCAAACTGTTGAACATAGCCTTTGGTAGGAAAATAATGTGACGCGTTATTACTGGACAGCAATCCTAGTGGAAGCGAGTGTTGGAAACAAAAATATCTTTCTACTACAAGGCAAAACCCTCTTGATCAGGCCATCCCCAACAGACCCTGCTCTCAAATATGGGTTCTGTGTAAAAAATCCATTCTATTCATTCGCAGCAACATCTCCAAAGTTCCACGGGGAGGACACAACATAAACATTTGGGAGGAAAAAATAATGGGCCAGCCCCCTCTCTAAAAAAACCCAAGCACTCTGTGCATACAAACATATCTTCGAGAGCATGGGATCAACACTTTGGAGAAAATATTTAGTTGGGATGAGAGCACCATCAACTGGAATGGATGGACCTTCCCAAACTTTCCTTCTCATCTTGAAAATGACAAAGCCTCTCTGAAAAGAATGCTCCTTGGTGCTGCTCCTCTCTCAAAATACAAGGAGGACAACTTTAGATGGGATCCTTCCGGGTCATCCTACACTATAAAAGCAGGGTATGAGACCCTTCACAAAGATAAATTTCCCTCTCCTCCTTGGGCTATCTAGAAACATGTTTGGAAATTAGAAGCACTCCCAAAGATAAAAATTTCATCTGGACCTTGGTCAAAGGGAAGATCCTGATAGCTGACAACTTAAAAAAAAAGAGGCATCCAGGGTGCATCTAGATGCCCTCTTTGCCTTATGGCCGAGGAGTCGATCTTCCACCTTTTCGTTGAGTATTCCTTTGCTAAACAGTGTCGGAACACCCCCACAGATACCTTCCAGGCTGAGATGGGCACCATCAATTCAATCTCGGAATTGATTGTTAAATAGAAAAAGAGCTACCCATGGGGCAAAAAGAAGAAGAACGTGTCCAAAGGAGTTTGGAACACCCTTCCCTCTGTTCTTCTATGGAACATTTGGCTTATGAGAAATAAGGATACATTTCAAGATCATAAACCTTCCATTAGGAAAGTGCAGAGCAAGGCATGGAGCCTCACTATTGAGATCATTTTTGCCAAAAATAACAGTCACCACAACCTCAATGATCTGCAGGCTGAAGAAATAATTCTCCTTGGAAGAGCTCTTGACACTCCTCCGAAGTGCAACAAAATTCTTTCCATCCAACACCCCCACAAGGATCAGTGGAAGATCAGACTCAAAGAAAAAGAGTTTATTGAGTGGCTTGACAGAATCAAACGGCCTACGTTCTTATTTGATGGTGCCTCAAAGGCAAACCCGGGAATAGCATCAGCGAGAGGTTGCATTGTGGATGGACAGGACTATAGCGTTACTACCTTTGAATGGGGTTTGGGGCAATAGTCAAACAACAGAGCAGAAGCTTACGCTCTGCTACAAGGCCTTCAAATCATAAAGAAACTCAAGATACAAAGGGTGATGGTCTTTGGTGATTCAGAAATAATCATCAATATGATGAAAAACTCAGCACAGACCCCCAACATTGCTCTTAGTAGACTGATCACAAGATGTCAAACCTTAAACATGGATATTGGATACCTCTCATTTTATCATATTCTGAGATGAAATAACAAGAAAGTTGACTCATTGGATAACAATACATGCTACAAACCCTCAGGTCAACTCCTCTCCCAAGATAGCATCTCCTCCTCTCCTTTGCCATGATTTCTCTCCTTTGTGTGATCACAGACTACCAGATTCCTTGCGCCTTCAGGATCTTGTCAGGGAAAATCTACCAAGCCCATACCCATCCCCTCATTGCTCCCTTGATCTTATCTTACTGGGAATCTCACCCTCCATCATCTCGCAGCTCGCCATCTCCCCTCCCATTCTCTTTAAATCCCATCCTCAGCCCCTTTGCCAAGCACCAGATGTGAATCTCTGATAGCACTATGCCCTCATATCTCGATGCTTCACTTTACTTTATGAGTCCTTGATTCCTCTCTCTCTGCCCTGGTCATATCGGGCTTTTACTCGTTGTTTCCATGCTGCGCAATGGCATCACTGAATTTCTGAATCCCCGCTGTTCTTTTCTCCTATATCCCTGATGCCCCTTTTTTTTCTTCAATCCACCGCAACTTGCTATGACTTGCAACAATCCGTCTCCATCTTCTCCTTTTCATCTACGCAGTGTCACCTTCAGGTCTTCTGCTCCCAATAGCAAGCATTCCGCATCCCCACACTGTCAAATAGTGCCCCTTCTGCCTTTCTGATCTCTTATTCACACAGTTATAACTTTGTATTTTCCCCTCTTTAAAATCATGAGGAATGAAAATTGGAGCTAATAAAGGCACAGTTAACGATAATCGAGGAAAAAAACGAAGCATACACCGAATTCCTTCAACATCAATCTCAATCCCTCCAGGAGTAGCTAAAGGGAGCTAATAATCATTGTGCTCACATTGAAGAATCCATGTAGATCTTGCATTACATGGTGGACAAGCAAACTGCTCCTAGCTCGAGCTCCAACAATGTCCACAACGCCAATCCGAGCATCAATCATGACAGCACTGATGCTTCAAATGGGCGTCAAAGAAGCAATAATTAATATTTCATCCTCCATCTCCCTCTATTATTATTATGTCATTTAAATTTGTTTATATGTTATCTTAGTTTGTTCGGATATATCATGAATCAGATATGTGGCATAGTAGTAATAGGCATCTAAATGGAAGCACGGTATTTTGCCACATCACCCCTCCTTGCCTCGCTTTTCCTTCACTCGAATGTAACAAGGATTTCTATCACCTCTTTTTTGGAATATAACTAGTATCCGAATTTATAAATATATATATATATATATATATATATATATATATATATATATTATTTTGCCTTGCCTAAAATATATTCTTTCAAGTTTATATACCAAAGGTGTTGCTTCCCTTGTTTGGTAGTTCTATACTTCTTCTATAAATTTGTATCTTCTAGCAACTCTACCAAAGCTTCCACTACTAGGTTATCTATGGTAGATAGAAACTACTCCTCGGTTTCTTAATCAATCATGGGGGACTCATATAGTTTCAGATTGTCCACATTTGCTACTAATTAACTACACATATATGGGGTTAGATTGATTTTGTAAGAATTATAACCCACCTTCTCTAATACCTCAAAAGGATCACAGTATATATCCTTGACCTTCTTACTAGGAAATTAAAGGATTTCTCTATTCCACTACATCCAAACTCTATCTTCCACCTTGAATGTTTTCTCAAATCTGTGTTGATCATTTCGGGCCTTGTATTTTTCCTATGACTTCATCAATATCTCTTATACTTGTAAACGGAACTACTTAATATTTTCAACACACTCCTCCACTTTCATGATTCTCTTATGATGTCTTCTACCATGCATCTTTGTTGTCCATATATGGCATCTAAGGGGAAAGGTGGAAAATACCAAAAGCAAGTTTCAAAGAGGAACTTACTAGTAGGGATATGGATGGCCTACTATAAGAGTTTTGACTATAGATTAGATTTTCATCCCATGTCTTCTAATTATAACCCCTCAAAATATATGAACCAATGTCATATTGACTACTTTTATATGTTCATATGTTTGTGGATAGAATGTTATAGATATTTTCAACTTTGTGTCCACCTTTTCCAAAAGTGCACCAAAACCTTTTTAAGAACATGTTTGAGGCTTCTTGTTCTTTAATGGTATTTTTACAAGGCATAAAAATGAGCATATTACTAAACCTATCGACTACAAAAAACAAATAATCATGTCCCTTCCTGGAAATTGATAAATCATGGACAAAATCCATGGAAATCCTTTCTTAGGGTTGAGAGGGTGTAACTTTAGTGATGGTATAAACCTTGATTTATACTATTGGTTTAGTGGTACAACAAAGAATGCATTCCATAATATATTGAGCTACATGTTATTTCATTCTGAGCCAATAAACATACCTTTGTTGATCTAGGATGGCCTAAAATTCAAAGTCCCCAAATTTTGATGGAAATAGTTCCAAGTCAAAGAGCTCGACAAGACAATTCCAACAAAAATTGAATCGTGTAAAATAGATTATGTCTAAGAAAGTTATCGCACTTTGAATTTTTGTGACAAGAGGGAAAAAGGGAGGACAAAATGACACATGGTAGCCTCTCAGGGTGACATATGGCAATTTGTTCGTATGACACTTAGCAGATGTAGATGACGTGTCAATTATTGAAGTGCAACACATGGAAACATATTGTTGAATAGACATTGATTAAGTGGATGGTAGGTGAGAGGTGGACCAATCCAGTGTAACACATGGCCCAAGCAGAGGACACTACGTGGCACCCTAGAACACCAAACTTTGGGTTATTTCAATAGACCAACATTAGCTGGATTTAAACCTGTAACCACCGACGCACTAACCAAACCCTTTGCGATAGACCACATACATATGTTGTAATGGATAAGCCACATATTTGTATATATGCATTGTTATAAATACATTACCAAAAATGAGGAAGCCACAGGATCGACCCATGTGACCTCTGCATGACGGCAAACAACTCTCCTACAAAAAAACACATAATTGGTCGAATTTATATAATGAAATGCACATGGTTTCACATTGTTATTCATATGGTTATGTGTAAATGTGCCAAAGTTTCAATGGGTAAATACATCAGTTATGTTATATGCACTAAGTTCAAATATATTAATAAGTTAGACAACCTACTGTCAACTGTAAAACATGTGAGTTGAGGTATTGGAGCGCACGATGGATTAATATATGGTATATTATACAGTTATGCCACCGTATAGTTATAAAAATGAACCATATATAGTGTACAATTATAACCAAAATATTTAATCAGTGTTATTTCTATATGATGCCAACGGATGGGAGCCACAACCTCCATGGGCTCGATCCCGGGGTTGCATACGCCCCACACCTATATATGTGAAAAATGTGCTGCTATGCCACAAATTTATGGTTTGTAAACGAAGTTGAAATCTTATTATTTTAGGCCTATTTTTATGCAATGTATTATGTGTAGAAAATATTTTTGCCCCCTTTGAAGTGCAATAAAAGGAGAGATAGATTTGCAAGTGTTATGGTATTATTTTGGCTGAGCTTTTTTGATTTTGTAGTGTGATTATCACTACCTTTTGTGATAAATCATAAAGTTTTTTCCCTTTTGGAGAATTTTGAAAGGAAAAATATTCTGAGTTCGTAGAGGTTTTTTGTAAAGTTGCAGAGAAAAGAGAAATCTTTAGAGATTAGGGAATTGATATAACTTGAGTTATTTTTCATCATAATTGAAGAGTCCACTCCATTGGAAGCAGAACTAGAGATGTAGCCCACATTGTGTGAACTCTATTATCAATCTTGTTTATGTTCTTTTATTTTATCTACAATTTTTTATTTCTATTATTGTATTTTTACTAAGCTTTTTTCAAGCTTGGTATTTCACATTATATTTATGCCTAATAAATCAGAGGCTCATGATAAAATACCATGATCATTTGCAAGTTGGAAACTATCTTCCCAACACTAAAATGTCTCACAACCTTGGAGGTGTAAGACTCTTTGATGAGATGCAATGTTTCACCTTTAAGAACACAAATCTTGTCTAGATTGTAGAGTAACCCATTCTAGAGTTGATATTTAGTCTTAATGTCACCTTCGTCTACATGATTTTGTCCTTACAACCATTGAAGCATTTATTTTTATTCCTCATCATTTGTGTATGCCTCTTTGTATGTATCATGGGTCCATATGAATAAGAGTTCCCAAACCTACAATCTTAAATGTGGGTTGCCTTACAAGCATGCCAATTTATTACTACTTCCCTTGTTATATTTGATGACTAGATGAGACTATTACAAAAAAACCCCATCAACTTTTAGTGTCTAGTTTGCTAAATATTACTTTAGAACTACATATACTATAATGGCTAGTGATTAGTGTGGATAGTGGTTTCATTACTCATCAGATAATGATTTTTTTTCTTAACAACTTGGACGAGGGCATATTGTTCCTTATCATATATAGGATAGTTCAAGGTTCCCCCATGAAACATCTCAAAATGATAACATACTAAATTATCTCCCTAAGTCAATATCCTTATGACATATCCACTTACATTAGTATGTAATTAAAATCACTTCTACACGTTAGGAAATATAAAGAATACTTGATTGATCTTATGTTTCATCCCATCAAAAAAATTATATTATTTCTTTCCCCACTATGAACTCTTACCATAAGTTGTTAGTGCATGGAGTGGCATATATACCACTGAAAATTATGTTATGAACTTCCATAGGTATTGTGTTACCCTACAAAGCTCCTAAGTTCAGTGACATTAGTATGAGCTAGAAAATTGAGGACGACCTCCATCTATATGGGGTTTATCTTGTGTTCCCCTTGATTTATCATATACCCCAACTACACCAATAATTGTAGAGAAAAATCACGTCTCTTAAGGTATATAGTAACTTATGATTTGTTATAGTCTCTAACACCTACATAAGATGTGAGATGTTATCTTTCCAAGTATATCTCTAAACCAACATGTCATCCAAATACACTATTACAAATTAATCTAAAAATGGACAGAAAAGGCTTGACTAGCCATTCATATAGAACTTGCCTTGTGTTGAAGGTGGTCATCTTGGTGTATTCTTTAAAAAATACCTAGTGGTATCCCAATTTGAAATCCAACATGGTAAAGTACATGGAATGCTACAAATAATCTAACAAATCATTGATCTTGGGTAGAAAGTAATGGTTCTTGAGTGTGACCTTGTTCAATGATTTGTAGTCATTACACATTTTCTAAGCCAAATATTTCTTAGGAACTATGATGATAGGTTACCCATAAGGGAGGTGCTTGGTCAAATTACTCATTGCTCTAACACCTATTGCAAATGCTTATTTACTTTGTCTGCTTCTAGAATAGATTATCTATACTACCCAATATTTGGTAATGGGGATTCAAGGAAAAACTATATCACGTACTCCAGTTCCCTCTTAGGAAGTAACCATTTATGCTCCTGGAACACTCCTCTATATGCTTGAAACAATTCCTCAAATTGTTTTTTTCTTCTCTTTGATACATCCCTATACCATTTCAGTACCTCATAGTGATGCAGAGAATCTGCAATAAATCATAAACTTGCGCACACTAGAGTATGTGTTTCCTTTAGCATGGAATCCTCATCAGAATATTCAAATTAACCACTTAGATCCAATACAAAATATATATGAAGAGAGAGTCAAACATAAACAAAATACTTGCTTATAATAATAACAAGAAAATTACAGCTTCAAACCCTTCTTTGGCCGAATATACATTTGTTGCCTTCTTCACCCTCACCATTCTTCACACCGCACACTATCTCTCTGTACATTTTCCTCTATCCTATTCCATTCTCTGTGCCCCTCTACATCCTCACACAATGATCAGATTTATACATAATTGTGGATTAATTTGAATCCGTGATTTCCTCCACAAATAACTCAACCAAATCCCAAAATATCTGTATCCCTTTTTTGACTCAACTAAGTTCCATTTAAGGAGTTCTTAATCCCTAAAATATCTATCCAACCCAACTCCACTCATATTCTCAATTAATTAAGAGGACATTTACAATAAATCTCACACTTAGATTTTTTCTCTTAATTTATTTAAAATGTTCATAATTTATATATATATATAAACAAAAAACAAAAAACAAAAAACAAAAAACAAAAAACAAAAAAAAAGCATATCACCCCTAAATCACCCAAATACAAAATGAAAATTAAGCAGGATGCTCCAGCATCACATAGATTCTCTCTTAAGAAAATAACAACATACACCTCACTAGAAATTATCAATTTTTTTCATGCTCGACACTTATGAGAGATATTTTCAATTTACCTCTATGTGCATTGGTGATGCAATACGTTTATCCTTGATCAAGAAATATTGGTTTGTTCTCCTTGTAAAGATCACATCCCTCATATACATAAAGGGGCTTCCAAAAACTACATCACACACATCAACAAGTGCTACATCTAACTCCTCTTCATCAATAAAACCCACACTTACAGAAATTGTGATCTTGCATTATTTAGTGACTTTGAGATCTACATCCTTATTTACCTATCCTATTGGATAATGGTTAGGATGATCATGAACTTCTAATCCAAGCTTGCTATTAGGTTGGCTCGTGAACTAGATTGGAATATAGCATCTACCTTGGAATTTTTTATTTGAATATTAATATGGAATATTTTTATCATCTCCTTCCTATTTATAATAATGAAGCCTACCTAGATTAACCTCCTTTTACATTGATGTCAGACATGATTCATAAAACTTTGTGGATGTTCAACTAGACAGTTCGTCACAATAGATCTGAGAAAATTATACTTAAAAATACAAAATCTATATTATGAAGACTTCTAGATTTATTAAGTTACAATTTCATGCATGAAATATATAAAATGCCGAAAATAGAGAACAATCAAAAATAAAATCACATACAACCATAAGAAAAAAAGATATAACCTCGTAAACCCTTTCGAGAGAAAGCCAAATTGGAAGGTGAAGTTGTTTTTCTTTCTTTCTCTGAATGGAAAATGGATGCAAGTACAAAGAAGTGAGGCTTGTGTCATGTGCACTACTACATTGCAGAAATCATCTTTGATTTGTCTCTCTATCCAATCTCAACTACTTTCTCATCCATGGAAAAAAACACACTCAAATAGAATGAAGCCCCTTATCTTCTGAGTGACCCAAAACACAACTTGATAGGCTACTAGTGGTTAGGTTTTACTCCTTCAACCATTAACTACAATTATAATATGACTCTTCTATAATATTATTCATCGCGATCACGTGGCTATCCCCTTTTCCATGAATAATGTCGGTTGACGTGGCATCATCTTGAATTATGGTGGTCAAAATAGGAAGGTCAATTTCCGAGTGACATAAATTTTGCATATGAACTTTGATTGAGGTGATTATTTCACCATTGGAAATGAATCTCTATGTAGAATAACAAAAAAAAAAATGTTGCACCAGAGAAGCAAAATTTTACCCCTATAAAAACACAGTTTGATGCCTCAAAGTACTCCCGAAAGGTTTCATACCCCAATTTTCAAAATTGGGTCCTGTTGGTAAAAATGGTCTTATGAGCTAATTACTATACTTTTCCCACTTTGAAAACATAAATATGGATGAAAAACAATATAATGATCCAATCTAAATCACAAATCCCCATTTTGGGAGGATTTTGGTCCCCAAAAGCTTTTACTAAATGAGGTGAGGCATTTTTTCCACCACCATCTTTGAGGTGTAACATTTAGCCTTTCCTGGAAGTTGTCCTTTCAACCCAATCTACCAAATTTCATGCTTCCCCTATCTTGTAGTTATTTCTAGACCTCTTCTATAAAACTATATTTTCTGTCAACTATGCTTGAGCATCTGGTGCCAAATCCTCTACAAAGGGTAGGAAATCTTCATATTCTTGATATAACATGGAAGGCTCATAGAGTTTTAGATTCTATACATTCACCATTGAGTAAATTCACGTGTATGGGGTTAGACTAAGAATATATGTGTTTTTACCTACCTTTTCTAGTATCTCAATTAAACCATATCGCAGTTCCTTGATTTTCTTACAAAGACCCTGTAGCCTCTCCTTGTTTAACTATAACCATTCTTTGTCTCCCACCTTGAAGGAGTTCTTTGTTCTATGTTGATCATGATTGAGTTATATTTTTTGTGTGAATTTTGTAATGTCATGTACCTATAGATGGATCTTCGCGGTCTTCTCAAAAACTTTTTCTTCTTATAAGGAACCCCTTGTAAGATCCTCCCTCACTCCTTTTTTCCCATATCCAATATCCAAAGGTGAAGGTGCAAAATATCTGAAACAAGTTTCAAATGGGGACTTACTAAGAGAAGTGTGGACTTCTTTGTTAAGAAGTGTTGTATATATACCAAATTTTTGTCCAAAGTCTTTGGATAATTTTGATTGTAACCCCTCAAAAGCTGCACCAAAGTCCCAATTGACTACTTCTTTCCACCCATTTATCTGTGGATCGAATGTTGTATACCTCTTCAACTTTGTGTTCATCTTCTCCCACAATGTAGTCTAGAATGAATTGAGAAATTTTGTGTACCCATATAAAACAATGCTCCTTGGTATCCCGAAGTGAAACCTGACCTATTCAAAGAACAAATTTATTGTTTATTTCCCACTAACTATCTTTTTATAAGGCATCAATACACACATCTTATCGAACCTTTCAAATACCATGAATTGGTATTCATTTCCTTTTGAGGTTGTTGTTAAACCTACCACAAATTCCATGAAACTTGTTTCCCAAGGATGAGTGGGTATAGGTAATGGATGATATAGATCCCATTTCGTCTTACTAGGCTTGCTGGTACAACAAATCATGCATCCTCTTATGAGCCTAGCTGCTTGTTCTTACATCTTAGGCCACTACACATACCTCTGCAAGTTGGCCACTACATTCCCTACACCAAATTTTCCCGCAACCTGGAAGTGTGAGCCTCTTTAATCAACTATAAACGGTCACTTTTAGGAACACATAACTAATCCAACCTAAAGAGTAACATGTCTTGGAGATCATAATCAATTATGTTATCACCATTGCACACATGACTTTGGCTTTGCAACTATGGAAACACCTCCTTAAAATCCTCATCCTTTGAATATGCCTGTATATATGTTTTACGGGTCAATGGCTCCATGTGCATCAAAGTCCCCAGAGTTGTGATATTTGATGTAGGTGGCCTTGAAAGCATGTCAATGAACTTTTTTGTTCTACCCTTCTTATACTTGATCACTAAATGAAATTGTTGTAAGAACCCCATCTACTTGTAATGCCACTAAATGAAACTGATGTAAAAACCCCATCCACTTGTGATTTCTAGTTTTTTGTAGCTTACTCTGGGCCTAAAAATACTATAGTGATTGGTGATCTATGTAGATTACTATCTCCTTTCCCATCATATAGTATTTCCACTTCTTCACAACTTGCATTAAGGAATAAATCTCCTTGTCATAGGTAGGGTATTTAAGAACTACCCCCTGAAATACTTCATAATGGTAGCATATAGGCCTTCCTCCTTGCATCAAGACCACTACCATAGCATACCTACTCACATTTTTATCCACTTTGAAGGGTTATTGCAAGTTTGGTAATGCAATAATTGATGATTTACTATTCTTATTTTTTAACTCTGCAAAGGCCCTTTGTTGACCCTTTCCCCATTGAAAACTCTTGTCACTCACCATTATGGAATGGAGAAATGATTCTATTTTTTAAAACGAGGCTATGGATTTCCTTATATATTATCATTCCCCAACGAAACTCCTGAGCTTAGAAACATTAGTAGGAACCAACCACTTCATCATGGCCCCAAAAATTTCCACCTTGGCTAAATACATATTCAATGCTCCTCCACTTATCACATACCCCAGATACACCAGAAATTGTTGTGAAAACTCACACTTATTTAGATTTTCCAACAGTTGATGTTTTCTTAATGTATCTAGAAACCGCGTCAAATGTGATGTGATCCTCCTGGGTAGCAATATATAACAATATATCATCCAAATAGACAATAAAAAATGAATATATAAAAGGGAATAACATATCATTCAGAAAGTAAAATTGTAATAATTTTTGGTTTTCAAGTAGTTGAATCATGGAAGGGAGATCAGGAATTGGAATTATATTTTTCCAATGGTCTGGTTTCGATGGTGGTTGCTAGGGTTTCACTATCCCCACGTTGTATACGCTTGATACCTCCCATGGAAAACTCCCAACATTCGCATATCGAGGACCTCATTCACATTGACTTTCGCTATTGAAGGACCCACTCTCTAGATGCTATTGGTTTGCAGTGACCTCGGCAACCGGATATCTCCGCCTACTCGTCTCTTTGCATGAAGAACGCTCCGCACCACCTGTCTGTCGCTGCTCAAATACCCGTCTAAGGCGCCTTTCATTATTGGAACGGAATCCTTAATGTCGCTATTGTCGCCTCTCTGCTCTTCATGCTGTTTGATTCACTGGTTCTTCTTGGAATTTAGAACCTGACTCCACTCTGACCAGTTTCTCTGCACTGTCTGGCGACGGTTGGGGTTTACAACGGTTTCACCTCGGAATCTATTATGGAAGGGGTCTAGGAGGAACAGTTATTGGACTACTCGGAGGACCCATATGAGGGTGTGGACTTTTGGTCCCTATATAATCATTTCTCCACGGGTATGCAAGTCTCCCACTCAGCATCCCCTCATTGCATCTTGCCTCCTCGGGATTCCTACACCTCGGTGCCTTCCCCCACTACATTCCCTAAACTGGACTCTTTTATGGTCCCGGCACTAACCTCCTCCTCCCCTATTATTCTATCGGTGGCAGAGTTGGATCTTATTAGCTCGCCGGAACTCCGGCCTCACTCCTCGGCAACTCTCACCTTTCTTACCCACTCTTTCACCTACCCGGCATACCTTCACTGACCTCATTCTCCGCGGTCCCCCTTATCCCTCCTATTTACTTACCCCTGCGGTATACACCCCCCGTGCACTCCCTCCCACCCTCCTCAAATTTCTTTCTCTCTCTGGCCCCTCATACACCTGCCTTCCGGTGCTCCTCTGGTTTCTTCACCATTCCCCCCCCCCTGCCTCGTCTTAGTTCACCCTCCTCCCGCCTCATCACCCTCACCCCCACTATCTGCTGCTGCACGATTTCCCCCTGGCACCTCCCCCCGAGCCCCCCAGCGCTCCAAATGTGTCAAATCCCATAAGCGTCCCTCTTTCCTCATGCTCAGGGTTGGATTACAGATGGCTGATATTCTAGGCACTATCGATAGGGTCTTTGTTGGACGGGTCCATGGAAGGAACTATGGTGTTAAGCGACTGAACCTGTGGGCACAAGAGATTTGGGGAGACCTCATTCAAAAAATGCCTATCATTCACACATTGACCAAGGGTTGGTTTGCTCTCCGCTTCTCATCCAGGGCACCTACTAACATTGTTATGTCCCAGTATTGGCACATCGAGATGCCTCTGGTTCTACTCAAAAGATGGAGCCCTTTGTTTTATCTGGAAGGGAACCTCTGGGTGTTGGTCCCATTTGGGTTCGCCTACCTGGCCTGCCTTATCACTTATGGTCTGATCAGATTTTGATTGACATCGGTAATCTCTTGGGCACCTATTTGGACCATGATCGTTCATATATCACCTCTGGAAAAATGGCTTTTGCTCATATATTGGTCCATCTAGACACTAGAGAAGGATTGGAGGAAGTTATCAATATACAATGTTGCAACTCGACCAGGGAGAAGATTCTGGATTATGAAGGAGTCCCCTTCCATTGTCATTGATGCCATAAGGTGGGACATGTTTTTAAGGATTGCCCTATTGTGGGGCTATCCACCAGCTCCGTTAGCAGACATCTGATTTCTCTGGTCTCGGTCTCTCTCTAGAGAAGGGTATCAACTTCAGACCGCCTACACTCTGTTGTTCTCTCCTCAACTGCAGAACACACTGATGCTCTGGATGCTTCCGCCAGGATTACTCGTTCCATGTCTGCTGCTACTACCTCTAGACTCTTTTTTATTGCGGGTACTCCCTCCTCCTCTCCTTTTACTTTCCTATCTTTTATTTTTGCAGCTACTGTATCATGTTCTGTATCAGCCTTGGCTGGCATTGCCACCCCATCCATTTTTTTTCCTCCTTCATCTTCCCCCTTAACCTTTTCCCCCACTCCTCCCTATATTCCCCACCTTCTTCCGGCCTCCTCCTCAACAATTATCCCCCCCTCCACCAACCCCCTCCCCATTGGACCTCTCCCCGCTACCACTGCCCCCTGTACCCCTATTGCACTTGAACCCTTTGAATATCTCTCCTCTCATTCCTACAACCTTCGCTCTCACTTTCACCCACCAAAGGGCCCCAAAAAATCTGGTCTTCTGGACACTTCTCACAAATATTCTCGGGGGCGCCACTCTCTTATCTCCAAATCTATTCAACTCGCCAGAATTGAAGTTGCTTCCAGCTCACAACTCTCCATTGATGGGATCCTTAGAGCAAGACAATCCCCCATTCTGGTATCCCAATGATTTTCCTCTCATTTAACTGCCGCGGGTTGGCTAGCCCTGCGAAGGGACTTTCTCTTCGTAAACTCTTTTCTTCATCTCATTCTGATATCATTTGTCTACAAGAAACTCATGGTACAGTGGATTTGGTTACTAGTTCCCTCACCTCCTTACTGCCTGGTTGGATTATACATGTTATTGATGCCACTGGTCGCTCGGGGGGATTAGCCCTTTGTTATGATCCTCGTCGTATCAAACCCATTAACTTATGGGGTAAGGAAAATGTTCTAGTTATGGAGGCTTTCTTAGAATCACTAGGACTACATATCAACATTGTTAATGTCTATTGCCCCTGTACCAACACACAAGATTTTTAGGATTCCCTTTTAAAGGCCTCTATAATGAAACCGGAGAACACCATACTGGTAGGGGATATGAACTTCTCTCTTGGAATTTCTGAATCTTGGGGGCCAAATGCTCGTGCAGATTCACTATCAGAATACTTCAGGCACCTTCTCTCTACACGTCATCTGGTGGATCCCCTGATCACTTCCCCATCACCAACTTGGCGCAACAGACGCACAGGGGAACAAATGGTGGCTCGTAGACTTGACCGATTTCTCATTAAGGAAGGGCTACTAAAGAACCTGGGCTCATACAGACAATGGAGTGGATCTGGGGGCATCTCTATTCACTCCCCAATCTATCTGGAAATCACTGGCGCATTTAATAAACTGGCTTCTCCTTTTAAATTCTGCTCCATTTGGTTACAAAACCCTGACTATATCAACTTGGTAAATAACATTTGAAGACTCCCTTTGTCGCCTCTCCTCAACACACCATCCTCCATCTTCACACACAGGCTCCTCACTACAAAGAAGGAAACTATCAGATGGGTACAGGAAAAGAAAAGATCTGAGGATGAGGAACTATATGATATAGAACAGTGTATTTAGAGAATGGAAGCATCAATTGGTGTTGGGTTTGGGACTGATATGGATAAGCTTCTACTCACCTCCTTGGAAACCACTCGTTCCAAAATCCTACATACCAGAAATAAGGAATGGAGGCTTAGGAGTCGAGCCTCCTGGATCAATGCAGGGGATGAAAATACAAAATTCTTCCATCACTTTGCAAATGGTAGAAAATCCATTAACACCATCTGGGAGCTTGAAAATGATGATGGAACTAAAGCCTCAAATTTCTCTCACTTATCCCAGAAAGGTGTTGATCATTTCAAAAATATCTTCAAGGCCCCCTCCTCAACCCTCCTTGGCTAAAATTATTAAGGTGGCCACTCTTTTCCCCAGGTATGTTGACAAAGAGACAGTGGAAGATCTACAGCAACCTTTATCCAATATTGAACTTGAATCTATCCTTAAGTGGTTCAAGAATGACAAGAGCCCTGGACCTGATGGCTAGGCGGTGGAATTCTATCTCTATTTTTTCGAACTATTGGGTCAAGATCTATTGGAATTAGTGGAATAAACACACCAATTTGGTCGCTTATATGATGCCTTCAATGCCACCTTCATAGCTCTCATCCCCAAATCTGATCATGCATCATCTTTCAATGATTACCGCCCCATCTCTTTATGTAACTACATTTATAAAATCATCGCCAATATCCTTGCTAATAGATTGAAACCAATTTTATCCGCTTTCATTTCTCCGGAACAATTTGCTTTCCTAGAGAATAGACAGATACATGAGGCTATTGGCATTGCACAAGAAAGTCTACATTCCATGCACACCAAACGCATCAAAGGCATGATTCTTAAGATAGATCTGGCCAAAGCTTTCGACCAAGTTAGTTGGCTCTACATTCATATGTTGCTCACTCACCTGGGTTTTCCAATACAAATCATCAATTGGATAATGTGCAGCATCACTTCTGTATCGTACAACATACTTATCAACGGGGCTGCGACAAATTTCTTTCATGTTGAAAGGGGACTCCGTCAAGGATTCCCCCTATCACCCCTATTGTTTCTCTTGGTTATGGAGGGACTAAGCAGATGTATTATTGATAAATTTTCTAGAGGCAGATTGCAAGGCATCAAATTATCGGAAAATTGTGTCCAAACTCATCTTTATTTGTAGATGATATCATTCTCTTTCTTAATGGATCCCTTAGTGACACCACTGTGATCAAAAATATTTTGACTCTATTTTGTACTACTACAAGTATGATATGCAACAATCTAAAATCCACTATGACCTGCCATGGATGCACCCCACATGAAATTTATTATGCATAGCAAAGACTTCCATTCAATCTCATCAGATTTGAGGATGGATTAAAATACTTGGGCTTCTTCCTCAAGCCTGTTAATTACAAAATTGCTGATTGAAATTGGATCATATCCAAAATAGAAAAAAGGTTGAACAATTGGTGCCACAGATGGATTTCCAAAGCTGGTCGCCTTACTCTGATCAAAGAAGTATTGCAGGCCACTCCTGTATACTGGATGTCAGTAGCATGAATCCCAAAAGGCATTCTCCACAAAATTCAGAAAATTTGTAGGTGCTTTCTCTAGCTGGTAATGAAAGAGGGACACACATTTGCCTAGACTAATTGGTCCTGTATTGCATTACCAAAGAGATGGGGTGGTTGGGGCATCAAATATCTACCTACATTTGCCACTGCACTTGCTGCCAAGCTCAGGTGGACCTTATTGACCGGGAAAACTCTTTGGACTAGAGTGATAACTATGAAATATATATATCTGCTCTCCCCTTCTGCCTGGATTCAGGCTCCCCTCAAAATAGACTCTCCGTCCTCTAGTATTTGGTGCGCGATTATTTCTATTGTCAAAAACATCAAAGAAGCCCTGACCTGGAAGATTGGAAATGGTCACATGATCCAGATCAATATTGACCCCTCGGTTGGGTGTTGGAATGCCCATCTCCTCCCACAGGACCTCATTACATCCCTCCACCAAGCAGGAATCAGGACACTTAACCACATTTCCATGGAGGAACGTTCTACAATTTTTGCTCAAGGTTGGATGGATCCCTGGGAGCTTGAATTCAGCCATAGTGGATTGCAACCTGGAACTCTTACCTTGATGCTCTGAATGAATCTTGTATTCGACTGAAGGCATGTGAGGATAAAATCAGATGGACTGTGTCTAAATGGGGACGATACACACCAAAGGAAGGATACTCCCATATCTTCCGATACAATAGACCTGATATACTTATTCCTTGGTGGCGCCATTTATGGAAAATCAAAGGACCAGCCAAAGTGCAGCTGCTCATGTGGTGTATTCTCAATGATAAAATCCCCACCGGTGCTAATTTGCAAAAAATATCTCTCTATGGACCTCACAGCTGTGCTCTTTGCAATTCTGCGGCAGAAGATGCCCATCACCTTTTCCTTCAATGTAATGTTGCTATTGAACTATGGACTCTTGTTTCCTCATCTCTACAGATTAATCATCGATGGATAGGCACCTCTCTTACTGAGGCTTGGGAAAACTGGTGGAATGCCACTAATCCCATCAAGTTATGAAACCCTCCCTTAATTATTTGTTGGAGGATTTGGATGGCCCGGAATCGGGTCGTTTTTCTTGGCTCCCCTTTCCATTGGCCCTCATCTGTTGCTCACATTCTCTCCATTTATCATTTTATTCCTGATGAACCTCCTCCTCCCTGCCCCTGCATTATTACCCCGGAATTCTTTGATCACTCTCTCCCTTGGGCATACTTTGATGGGTCAGCCCAGAATCATGGATGTGGTGGTGGATTTATCCTACATCTCTCTCCACATCACTCATTCAAAGCCAAAGTTGGATTGGGTAGCGGTACCAATAATTTTGCTGAACTTTCTTGCCTCATATTTCTTCTTTAGTTCGCAATCGCAAAAGAAATTCATGCATTACAAATTTTTGGGGATTATAAGATTGTCATTGACTAGTTTTCTGAACTATCGACATGTCACACACATACATTGCAAAACATATTGACTAAATGTCTCATGCTCAAAGCTCATTTTGATACTATTTCATGTCGGCACATTTACAGGGAAAGGAACACCATTTCCGACCTCCTTTCCAAGGAGACGGCGTACTTACTGAGAGCGCATATGGAAGTACATGAACAAAATGGACATGCCTACTATCAGTATTTTCACAGACCTTTTGTTCCTGCATATGGACGGGGGCCAGCCCCCGATAGACAGGATTAATGGACATCACTTCACATTTTTGTATATAGACCATATATCTATATTTCTCCTATGGAATACTACTACAGAATGTCCTTCATAACTTTTTGTAACACTTGCACATAAAGCGGATGTATTTTTTTCTGTATGTTTCCAGCACTATCTATATTGCAGCTTTTTAGCAATCTGCATATGCTCATGCATATACAACATGTAACTCTTATTTTCTAATAAAAGTTACAATTTTTCCTTGGGAAAAAAAACATATCATTCATTAACCTCATAAATGTAACTAGTGCATTGCATAGGGAAAACGACATGACTAACAACTTATACAAACCTTTCCTGGTTTTAAAGGTGATATTTCGAGTACCTTTTTCTCTAACTTGAACCTAGTGATATCTAGAATTTAAGACCATCTTGGTGAAGTATTAGGCTTGCTACCAGTGATCTAATAGATTATCTATCATGGATATGGGGTACATGTTCTTGAGTGTAATTTTATTTAACACCCTGTAATCTATACACATATGCCAAGTCCCATCCTTATTTGGTACAATGATGATGGGTGACCCTCATGGTGATGTATTCGTTCAAATAACATCTTGTTCTAGTAATTGTTTCAACTACTTGTTAACTGAGTCTAGAAATAGTTGGACCTCATGCTCCACTTCCCTCTTGGGAAGTATCCCTTTAATCTCCTTCAACACATCCTTTTATGCATGTATAAACTCTTCTAGCATTGTTTATGTTTCCTAGTACACCCCTCCAAGAATGGCTTTGTTCGAACTAACTCTTCTATAGAGTATTATTCTCTTAAAAATAATAGAACATACTTCTTGCAATAAATGATCAGCTTCTTGGCTTGGTTGGCACTTTCAAACGCAATTTTCCACTTTCACTTATACACATTTACGATGAAGGATTTTCCATCCTTTATGAAGTGATACAAGTTGGATATCCATATGAATATTGCATCCCACATTCACATATAGGGACTTCCAACACCACTTCACATATATCAAGGGGAAATACATCTAGTTCTACTTCACCAATAAAATAAGCATTGATAGCAAATCTATTTTTGCACTATTTGGTTACCTTTATTTTTTCATTCTTATTTTCCCATCCCAATTGATATGATGTTGAATGATCATGAAATTCCAATCCCGATTTTTTGACCAAGGCTACTACAATGAGATTAAATTGCGATCTTGAGTCGAATAAAGCATCATTTTTTGTCTTCTTGACTTGTATCTTTATATGGAAGAGTCTAGTCTTTTCATTCTCTTCCTATTGTTTAAGGCTACTCAAATTCACCTCATTTGCACTTATGTACAGATAATATTCTCATCCACTTTTGAGTTTCTTTCAACTTGGTTTCTCAAATCAATGGCCATGATGTTCTTCTTCTTTGCATCTTTCTTTTTTCCCTTTGAGTTAAGCTATTATGCAACTTCCAACACATCTCCTTTGTTTGACCATCAATGTTATAGTGGTTGCAATGGTTGTTGGAATCTTGTCACAGGTGTTTTGTGGCTAACATATTTTTATCCTCCCCCCCTTTCCACTTCTTCTTCCCCTCCTTAGACGAATCCTAATGTTACTTCTACTACAACACACTTAATTTCCCTTTCTTCTAGCCCATGTTCTTCGGGTATTATGCCTATACACAACCCTTGTCAGCCTATATAATTTTGAAAAACATCACTTACTTTTGCAAATGGATGTGTAGCTCCTCCAGATACTTGAGGAGTACATTTGGGTTCTTTGGGGAGATACCCAACATTATGGCCATGCTTTAAATTCAGTGGCCTACTCCTGTACACTCATCCCCTTATTTTCCTTGAAGTAATACCATCAGATCCACTGGCCCTCTACATGCTCAATAGGGTAAAATTGAAAATTTATGAGGGTTTTTAAATCCTCCCACTTATTCATTGGATGATCTACCTGTTGAGATTCAACAAGATGATGAGCTTAGTGAAAAGAGTCACCTTCACTAAGTGGGCCCGCAGGCTATTTTTGGCGCAAGTCTATTTTTAGACTATGTCTATTTTTATAAAGTAGGGAAGCCTTTCGAAGTTGCGAGATTCTTGGTGCGGATGGTTGGTCAAGTTGGAAAAATAGATGAAATTCTATTTTTATAATATTGGGCGAAGTCTATTTATAGATCATCAATCTAAAAATAGATGCATGTCGATTATTATTAGCTCTTAATAATAATCAGACTCTAAACAACAACTTATTCTCTTGTAGCACTTTGTTTCAATGCACAGATGTGGCACATCAGTGGAATGAGGGAATTATGCAATTCCCAAGGGTTTACTGGAGCTAATGCATGGAGGACTCAGTTAGAACTCAAGTGGCGGATTTATGACACAGTTGGAAGAATAGTTGATGGAGTTGTATTTAGTTTAACTCAATTATAATCAGTTGAGCTAGTTGTGTCTAGTCTAACTGAATGATACACTAGTGAGAGTGGAGTGAATTAATTAGTTAATTAATTCACAAATAATAACTCATTAATCAACTGAACAATACATCAGTTAACTACAAAGCATGGTAGTTTCAGTGGAGAGATAGGTGAAAGGGCAAGATGGACTATCTGTTGTGACCACAGTGATGCATTGATTGAATCTACATATACATTGGAGTTGCCAATGATAATTATGCAGTCAAGGAAAGAGTAATTAGAATTCATTCAGATCTATTCTTCAGCAGGGATTGCGCAGTGGAGGCAGGCTAGCAGAGGGCAAAGATCAGTGCATGGATTTGCAAGATTGTTTCTGATTAGTGTATGATGATTGTACTGTAATGAGAGCTTGATAAGATTTGTATGAGGATTGTCATATGATATCCATGATACATAATATATAGTTGGGGTTTTCAGCTTCATGCTTTCCCGGTTAAAAACTGTGTTATGTGCGATTGTTTTTATTTATGCTTTACATGTGTGTGCAATTAAATTATCCGCAAAAGATTAACAAGTGGAATTGATTCAGTATTTTGAAAGAATTTAAATATTGTGAGATCAGGTGAATCAAGGACATATGCATGCTTAGTGCATATAATTTCTACATGGTATTGGAGAATTTTTAATTTAAGATTGCAATTGTAAAGTGAGTTTGTGCTAGTGGAAAATTCGAATTTGTTGCAGAAGATTCTTGGTGCAGAAGTTGAGTATACATTGAAATGGCTTTCAATGGGTTGCGATTGGATTATGCCCTTGATGGGAGCTCTAATTAAATAGCCTCAAAGGATAGGATGGAGGCAATGTTGGAGGATAATGGACTGAAGGAGTTCATCAATAGCGATGTTCCTAAGCCAGGATCTAGAGATGCTCCATTACTTGACGCATGGCAAAAGAAGACAGCAAAGAGAAGAATAATTTTGTTGGAAGGTGTGAAGGACCATATTGTGTCTAGCCTTCACGGGAAAGCCACTCCATTCTTAATGTGGAAGGATTTGACAGATTTTTTCCAAAGCAGAAGTGACCAGAGGAAGTTGGCGCTTAAAGACAAGCTCAGAAAAAATAAAAATGGAGAAGGGCGACAGTATTCCAAAATACCTCACAAAGTTGGCGCTTAAAGACAAGCTCAGAAAAAATAAAAATGGAGAAGGGCGACAGTATTCCAAAATACCTCACGAAGTTTTTCCACTGCAAGGATAAACTGGGAAGTGTGGGGGTTACTGTTGATGATGAATACTTGGTGATATTGGCTCTCCTTGGGCTTCCGAAGAGTTGGCATAGCTACGAAGACTCTGTCATTGGATGGGAGAAACTGCCAAGATGGGAGCGACTTTGGTCGGATCTTGTGCAGGAGGAGATAAGGCGAGGTACTAGGGATGGATCTTCATCGAAGAATGAAGATGAAGAGAATTGTGCTTTGGCTGCCAAGGCAAGGAAAGGGAAGGGGAATAAATATCCTTCAAAATCCAAAGCTAAAGGCAAGAAGCAGGATTGGTCCAAAGTGAAATGTTTTCACTATCACGAGCATGGACATTTCGCCACTAACTGTCCACGGAAGAAGAAGAACAAGAAGGCTGCTGGAGCTGCAGCTGGAGAGGCCTTAGCCTCACAATTTGAGCTTGATTTCTCCTTGATCGCTTGCTTGGTTTCAAGCTATATGGGATCGATGTGGTATATTGATAGTGGTATGTATTTCCATATGACAGGAGACAAAGAGTTGTTTAGTGACTTGGAGGAGAAGGACCTCCAGATGCATATAGAGATGGGCAATGATGGGCGGTACAGTGTGACTAGAATTGGGACCATTACCTTTGAGAGGGAGTCCGGTAATCCATTCTTGTTGAAGAATGTTATGCATGTTCCAGGTCTAAAGAAGAACTTGGTCTCAGTCGCAATGCTGGAAGACAAAGGTTATGATGTTGTTTTTAGTGAGGGAAAAGCCTTCCTTTGACATAAAACAACCGGTCAAACCAAGAAGATAGGGGTTCGAATTAAGAATCTCTACAAGCTAGAGGTAGATGGTTGCGCTGCAATGTTGGGCAAAGCAGAAGAAGTGGTGAGCTGGGATGAGGGCGAATTATGGCACAGGATATTGGGCCATCTTCACCATGGTGCTTTGAAGATTTTGCAGCAGCTTTCTACTGGACTTCCCAAGGGTACTCTTGCGTAGTCATATCAGTGCAAGGGATGTACTATGGGTAAGTTTGTGAAGACCACCTTTCATGATAAGGAGAACTGTGCTTCGGTGATCCTGGAGAGAATTCACACAGAAGTGTGTGGACCTTTCTCGGTTGCTTAAACAGCAAAACACAGGTATTATGTTATATTTGTTGATGACTATTCTCGTAGATGCTAGATCTTCTTCATGCAAAAGAAGAGTGAAATGTTCTCAAAGTTCTGTGAGTTCAAGGCATTGGTGGAGAAGGATTCGAGGAAGCAAGTGAAAGCTCTACGGAGCGATAATGGTGGTGAATACATCTCGGGCGAATTTAAAGACTTCTGTAGCACAGAAGGAATTCAAAGAGAACTCATAGTGCCTCATAACCCACAGTAGAATGGGGTCGCAAAGAGGAAGAACAGAACGATCGTGGGTGCTGCACAAGCTATGCTTGAGAGGGAGCTAGACTTGCATGCAATGAAGGAACTGCTTGTTCTGAAAGATGAGCCTCTGGATGTGGATCAACCACAAGAGGAGATTCATGGAGTGGAGGAGTCCACTCATGCAGAACCAAACATCAGACAAGGCAGAAAGCATACAACGAAAGCTGAGAGACTGAAGGTGGATGCAGCACAGAATGTAAGAGTCCCTACATCATAGCGCAGACAGAGATAGTCACCTGACCGTTATACTGGATACATGGCTCTTATGAGCAAGTGTATCGTGACAGAGCCATCTACTTTTGAAGAAGCAGTGCAGGATCCCACATGGGTAGATGCCATGGTGGAGGAGTATGACTCCATTGTCAAAAACAGTGCTTGGGAGATTCTTCCAAGGACGGTGGGAAAATTAGTTGTAGGATCAAGATGGATCTACAAGGTAAAGCACGCTGCTGATGGGAGTGTCGATAAGTATAAGGCAAGATTTTTTGCATGGGGCTTCTCACAGGTTGAGGGGATTAACTATGAAGAAACCTTTGTACCTGTCGCATGGTATTCTTCCATACAGACCATCCTTTCTCTCTCAGCGCAGATGGGTTGGCACATTCATCATATGCATGTGAAGACTGCGTTCCTTAATGGGATCATTGAGGAAGAGGTCTACATTGAGCGGCCTGAAGGATTTGATATCTTCAGCAGTGAGTCACATGTGTGCAAGCTCAAAAGAGCGTTGTATAGGCTGAAACAAGCACCCCGTGCTTGGTACACTTAGATCGAAAGCTATTTCACCAGACTTGGCTTCACCAAGAGTGAGGCAGATGCAAACCTGTACCAGATTTTGGTGGAGGGTAAGCGTATGACGATTGTATGACGATTGTACTGTACTGAGAGCTTGATAAGCGTTGTATTAGGATTTTCATATGATCTCCATGATACATAATATATATTTGGGGTTTTCAGCTTCAGGCTTTCCCGGTTAAAAACTGTGTTATGTGCGATTGTTTTTATTTATGCTTTACATGTGTGTGCAATTAACTTATCCGCAAAAGATTAACAAGTAGAATTGATTCAATATTTTGCAAGAAGTTAAATATTGTGAGATCAGGTGAATCAAGGACATATGCATGCTTAGTGCATATAATTTCTACACTACCTCCAAACTCAATTTATGCATGTGGATTTCCTAAAAGGTCAAGGCATGGCCTTCTAATTTCAGTCGAGAAAACAAAATATTCTCTTCTTCCTCTATATGATGGACATTGAAATAAGCTTATAATTGTTGTAATCAGTGATTTAACTTCAAAGAATCTTGATATGGCTTGATGTCGACCTGCGCTTCCATTTTGAATATCGATTGTGAATGTTTCACGACACTCGAACTGGGTTGATTTATTTTAGGTTATTTCTTTGACTTCTTCTATGTTTATTCACGATCTCCCGATCACTCCTATGATCATACCTCTGCATTAGAACACCAATATTCTTTAAATATCCTGAGCTTATTTTTTAAGGCCGCCCGGAGGAAACTCACATTACGGTTTTGTTGTGGTGTACACAACAACCCCCATTCATTTAGAAATAAATAGGGACCCTACTAAATTTTCCTTTTTTTGGCTTGCTTATTTCTTATTTGGAAATCACACTCAATTATTTATTTTCATTTTTGAGTTGTGTTTTATTAAGCTTTGATTACATTTTCTATATTGAGTTTACTTAGAAGCGGATAACGATATCCATATAAAATCCACCCATCTGGTGTCTATTTTTTCATGGGATGACATGTTCATTGAGCTCCATGGATCACCGGATAGGAGAATTGTTTGCATTCTATTTTTAAATAAACTAGAGCCTCTACTCTTTTGCATTATATTTTATTATAATTTGGATTATGCCTAAACATCTACTTATCTGAGCTTCTACTTTATCTTGCATGCCTTACATAGTCTGCCCTTGGATGGTCGGAAACAAAAATCAATATAAACTAATTTTACGGCTTAATTAACAAGTGTTTATAAAATCCGCTCAATCGACCCCATGTCTAAACATAAATTTTTTTCCTATCCCAGACCCTAAATTACCACACTTGTATTACAATCGCTCAATTAAAGGGTTAAGCTAATCAACAATTAATTAATTAATGAAATCCCATATTTGGGTTGTTGATCTGGTTGACACCTTCTGCACTCATAAGATCCTTTATATCTGGACATTACCCTAAGATGGTAACTAGTGTTAAACACAATTAATTGAAATATAAAAAAGACTATTTATAATCAATCATGGATTACAATTTAAAACTCAAATCAGGCATCCACTTCAAAGAAGTACACTATGTTTGAAGACCTCATCGGATCCCTAATGCCTAGATTAACGACTTTATTCATTAGTAATTAAAGCTTGACTACACATGCATGCATACTAAAATGACTCCATAGACTATAATTCTGCGAAGATTTGTGAATTAAATTACCCTCATTAACACAACACTTATTGATTTCCTTGTAAGGATAAATTATTACCCTGCACACTCATTGAAGTATTTTTACTCCTAATTTTCATTGTGTCGCCTTTATACACCATTACAAGAAACATAAAATTTTCCTTATGAGAATATCTGGTTAGTTTAGCATATTATCTTACAAATTTCTTATTTTAAAAACCATTTCAATATTTGTGGCTCTCATGGTTGCTTAGTTGGTCTTTGCAGGTAAATTAGGAAAGAAAGGGAAGGCTAATAGTATTAAACCCATTGTTAAGGAGTCAAAGGAAAAATCCATACTGGAAGAAACAAATGCATAATATATGAACTCAAATGTAACATTCTATAATGATACTACTTCTAGAATAGGAATGTAGGGTGCCATGTCATGGGAAGAAATGTTCAATTTCTTCAAAAAAGAATAGAAAGCCTAGTTGAGGGGGATACTTCGGAAGAAGATCCAAGCTCTAACACAAAAATTATATCAATATTCAACGAACTAAGCTTTGAAATCTCACGACTAGACTTGCCATGCTCCCCTACTACGACATTGTACAATGGATCATTTCTCACACTAATCATGTTAGGTCCCTATATTACTAGTATATTCCCTTATTGTCGTTAGTGTAAACCCCTTATTTTTATTGTTGTACCCATGTAACCCCCATATTGTTATTATTGTGCCCTTAAATTATTATTGTTAGGTCGACTAGGATTACATTGTAGCCCCATGGAATCCTATATATAGAAAGGAGATTTTTTCATTTGTATCATCCAAGAATTGTTCATTTATGTAATGTATTGGAGGTTTCCCCCTTGAAGTGGATAATTTCTAAGGCATTGATCTCTCTTTTCTTCTATTTTTGGAGCTGGATTCACAATATTTAGTATCAGAGCTTTGGATTATAGGGTTTTGCTGCTCCAAACAGGTCATCGTGGAATTTCTGCTATAATCTTTTTTCTACGAAGGTTCAGAAGCTGAAATTTTTAGAGCGCGAATATGAAATCTTGAGGAACATTGTTGCAAAATTTTAGATCTTGGTTCACAATATTTTCTGATATATGATCTGTGGAAGTTAGGGTTTTTTCAGGCTCCCGAATTTCATATCAAAGAGGTGATCGTGGGAAAATCTTCATAACTCTCTCTCTGAGCATTGGATTGGAATGTTGTAAAAAGTGGCCGCAAGCACACAGACTGTAGTTTCTTGTTTATTAATTTCAGAGCCGAAGGAGGAAATAGTGACACGTCGCAATTCGTACAAGTTCGTTCTATTGAACTAGTCCATAATTAGGTCATTGTGGGAGATTGGACATAACTTTGTCTTGATGAATCCAAATTAAGTCAAACCTATGGCATTCTAAAGAGGATTCAGAGGGCTACCTCAGGGCCAAATTTCAGATATTGAATATTTATAATAACAGAGATAATTCAATTTCAATATCGATCTCCTCAAAAGCAAGAAAAAGGTGTGTATTTCTTTCCAAATTACATGTCTGTGTAAAAAATCAGTTTGAAGTGATTCCAAGGGCCTACTGAGCATATATTTCAGTATTGGGTTCTGAAATGCCTCCTAAAAAGAATTCAACACCCATTAAGCCCTCATAATACTCTACTATGACTCATGAAGATGAAGGTAAGAGCATGATCTGTCAAAATTACAAGAGCAAGTGCACCAAATTTTGCTCTCGCAAAGAGTAGCAAAAAATGAAATGGAAGTTTTGAAGAGAGGCGTGGAAGCGAAGATGGATGGGTTGAAGAATAATATGAATGGTTTGAAGAAAGGCGTGGAAGCTAAGATGGATGGCATGGAAACTAAGATGGATGAAATGGAAGCTAAGATGGATGACATGGAAGAAAAAAAATAAAGACAACATGGAAAACATGAAGAATGATCTAAAAGCATACATCGAAGGTTTGACAAAGTTGATACAAGAAATGTTTCCTAATGGTGAAAAGATAGTAGAAGAACCTCATGATGAGAACAAAATAAATGTTAATCGTGATTTCATAAACTCTAATGTTGGTGGGAAGAACCACCATATTCCAAAGATGGATATGAGGAAGTTTGATGGAAAGGATCCTGTAACATGGATACTACAGATAGAGCAATATTTTGATCTCCATAACGTGCAAAACACACAAAAGGTACGCATTGCAACTTTACATTTAGAACAAAATACATTTGTATGGTATCGATGGCTTTGCTCCCGTAAAAAAATTGTCACTTGGTCAATTTTTACGGAGGAAATGATAGCACATTATGGGGATACAAAGAGCAACACCTTCTTTAGCCAATTGATAAATCTCAAACAAAAGGGTTTAGTGGGGGAGCACATTGAGGACTTCCAAAAATTGAATATAAGGGTAACTGATATTCCAGAGGAACACGGGATTGATGTCTTCATAGGGACTTTAAAGGATAACATCCAACATGAAGTTCGAGTTTGGGAACCTGATTCATTGGAGAAGGCATTCAGGTTGGCAAGAAAAATTGAATGTAAAATTATGGCAACAAGGAAGCCTACCACTCACATCTATAAAGATGGAAGTGTTACTACTCCTAGACTTCAACAACCTACAAGGTTGACACCACAAAAATTGAAGAAAAAAGAGCAAAAGGGCTTTGCTACAGTTGTGATAGAAAATTGCACTAAAAGTCATAAGTGCAGCATGAGAAGAAATTATTTTACATAGGTGTGAAGAGGAGGAAGAAAATGAAGAAGAAACTTCAAAAGTAGAGGATATACCCACCGAGGAAGAAACGCCCTGAAGAAGAAGAAATGAGTCCGACCACAGATGACGGGGAGTACCACTCCTCAAATTCTCTCAGAATGAGACATGTCAAGAAGAAAAAGAATAATAATTGATGAATTGGTCGAGAGTAAATTACCACTTAATTTTATTCATTGTAAGGTAGCCAGGGAATTAAATTGCTTCCTATACCCAGTGCCAAAGTGTCAAGTGATGGTGGAAAATGGAGGAACTATAAATTTCTCTAGAAAGAGCCATAATATCAAGCTAACCATGGGGAATATGTATTGAATAGTCCAATTATTTCCATTCCAAAGGGTGGTGTTGATGTTGCACTAGGAGTATAATTGTTACAATCTTTGGGGACGGTAGATTTTAATTTTCTAAAACAACTAAAAAATTTCGAAAGGAAATGAAATCGAATTATGGGGTATCGCAGGGAAGCCAGAAAAAAAAAAAAATAAACTCTAATGTCATGACAAAGCTTCTGAAGAAAGAACAACATGGCGTAATTTCATAATTATGCTCACTAGAAGTTCCAACATCAAAATCATCTATTTCTCCAGATCTCCAAAAAGTCTTGGACAATCATTCCAAGGTGTTTGATACTCCCAAATGACTCCCACCTATTCGTGATCATGATCATGCTATTCATTTGATTCCAGGAAGTGTTCCTCCAAACATCAGGCCTTACAAATATCCTTATGTCCAAAAGAGCGAAATTGAACGTATGATTGCAGAAATGTTAGAGGCTGGTATAATTCAACCTAGTCAAAGTTCTTTCTCTGCTCCAGTAGTATTGGTGCACAAGAAATATGGATCATGGCGCATGTGTCCAGATTATAGGGAGCTCAATAAGCTCACTATTAAAGATAAATTTCCCATTCCTATGATTGATGAATTATTGGATGAATTACATGGAGCAATTTATTTTAACAAGTTGGATCTTCATTCAGGATATCATCAAATTAGAATGAAGACTGAAGATATTCCAAAAACAGCATTTCGAACTCATGAGGGTCATTATGAATTTTTGGTCATGCCTTTTGGCCTTTCCAATGCACCTTCTACATTTCAAGGGTTGATGAATTCCATTTTCAAACCCTTCCTTAGAAAATTTGTGCTAGTATTTTTTGATGATATACTAATCTACAATAGGTCTTGGAAGGATCATGTTCAACATGTTGACAAGGTTCTCAAACTATTGGAGGAGAAACAATTATATGAAAAAACATCCAAATGTTTATTTGGAGTACAAGAGGTGGAATATCTAGGTCATATTGTATCTCACGAGGGTATTCAGGTAGACCCTAACAAAATTAAAGCCATTAAGGAATGGAAAGTCCCCACAACCATAAAGCAGTTGCGCGGATTTCTCTAGTTAACAGGGTATTATCACAAGTTTGTTAAGAATTATGGGAGAATGGCAACTTCTCTAACAACATTATTGAAGAAAGATGCATTTTCATGGACTCCTGAAACAACTAAGGCGTTTGAACCTCTTAAAGAGGCAATATGCCTATCACCAGTCTTAGCTACGTCATACTTCACAAAAACCTTTATTGTGGAATGTGATGCCTCGGGAAATGGAATTGGTGTTGTTTTAATGCAAGAAGGAAGACCCATTACTTTTGAAAGTCGTTCAATCAAAGGAAAGTATTTACAAAGGGATATTTATGAGAAGGAAATGTTGGCAATACTACATGCACTAAAGAAATGGAGACCTTACCTAATGGGAAGACACTTCAAGGTAAAAACTGATCATGATAGTCTTAAACACTTTTTGGAACAAAGACTATCTTGAAGAAGAGTAGAAAAATAGGTCACAAAGATGTTGGGTTATGACTACAAAATGTCTTCCAAAGAGCTAAATGTTGTTGTGGATGCACTCTCCAAGAAAGGATGAAGAGGTGGAAGCATACTTTGTGCCATTTCCAATTATCCAGCAGTTAGTGCTGCAGGCTCAAGGATAGATGAAGAAGGACGAAGAAGTGTGGACTCTCATTCAAAAGTCGTAGCAATATCCTAGTACATCTGATATATCTAGTTGGAAAAATGATTCCTTATGGTACAAAGATCACTTATATATTTGCAAGAATTCCCAACTAAAACAAAATATTCTTTTGGAATTTCACACTTCTCCTTTAGGAGGACACTAGTGATTTTTAAAAACTTAACATAGGGTGAAGAAAGATTTTTTTTGGGATAGCCTTAAATCTGATATTCAAAATTTTGTGGCAGAATTTTTGGTTTTCCAACAAAATAAAGTTGAGACAATTAAGACCCCGGGTCTTCTACAACCTTTATCCATTCCAACTCAACGTTGGGAGGAGATTTCAATGGATTTTATCACAGGTTTACTTAAGTCTGAAGGAAGGAGTGTCATCATGGTGGTAGTTGATAGACTTACCAAGTATGCACACTTTTGTGCATTATCTCATCCATTTAAAGCGAGTATAGTTGCTACTGCATTTATGGAAACAATTCAAAAGCTACATGGAAACCCGAAGATTATTGTAAGTGACAGAGATCCCACCTTTACAAGAAATTTTTGGACGAAATTTTTTTCTTGTTTAGGTACTCAACTAGCTCATAGCTCATCTTATCATCCTCAATCCGATGGTCAAACAGAGATAGTGAATAAATTTTTGGAAGGATATCAATGTTGTTTTGTATCTGATAAGAAAGCTAAGAAGGATAATAAATTATCACCAAAGTACTATGTTCCTTACAAGGTTTTGCAAAAGATTGGTACTAAGGCATACAAATTGAAGCTTCCTGCTTCTTCGCGAGTGCATCCAGTTTTCCATGTTTCATGCTTAAAAAAGGTTATAGGGGACAAACTTCCAGTTCAAACAATATTGCCAAAACTTGATGAGGAAGGAAAAACCATATTGGAACCTGAAGCAGTCATAGAAACAAGAACTCGACAAATACGAAATCAATCAATTTCAAAGTATCTCATCAAATGGAAGAACTTACCCAGTGAAGATTCTACATGGGAGAATGAGAATTTTATACAAAAGCACCCGGAGCTACTCAAGCGCTAAGGAAAATACTTTTTTGAAGGAGAGGAGCATGTTAGGTCCGTATATTACTAGTATAGTCACTTATTGTTGTTAGTGTTGTTAGTTCCCCGTAATCAGCAAGATTGGCAAAAGTCCGACTGCGGGGAGGAACACCGTTTCAACCACTTTGGGATTCTAGGACCTAGCCCTCCTAAATCCGGAGAGGGATCTCTCCAATAAGTGAAAAGATTGATTTATCGTTTAAGGCTTTTGGGTAATGATATTAGGCTAGCTATGAATTCTGAGGGTTTTGTTTTGTTTTGGATGGTTGAGCATGATTTTAGTTGAGTGAAAAGTTCTAAATGGAAAAAGTTTCAAAGGTGTGAAGTTGCAAGCAATCAGAAAAAGCTTTTGGCTAAAAAGATAGATATAACACTGGTTTTTAGTCCATTGGGCTATGGAGTCATAATAGGACTTTAATTGAGCAACAACATCAAGAGTGATCCAAGGGGCAAGTCATCTATATCACGAGATTATTGAGATTAAAATGATGGAATGGAAACAATAAAGTGTTGGAGGGGTGGAAACTGATAATAATTTCAACAAGGATTTATAGTCAGTCCAAACAAGAAAAGACTCTTAAATAACTGTTTAAAACCAACCAAGGACAGGGCTAACCATAGACTTCTTGGGCAAGTTTGTATTAAAGCAACTTAATTGACAAACAATCCAGTAATCCGCATAATTACCTTCAGAAAATATGAAAACACATAAGAGAAACAGAGTGCAACTTAAGATTAGATAAGATACTTTTAAATCTAGTCTGCTTTCAGCATACACTTAGGGAAACTTTCAAAATCTACCTTTGGAAAAAGAAGCTAGAAAATAGGGAACACCATCACTTTTCTAGTCTAACTTTACTAAGCAAACAATGAAAATAACATTCAAGAATAATGTTTAAAGAAAACAGTAGGATGAGGGAACGCCAGCATTCCTAACTGTTTAAGCTGTATTGAATCATTCTTAAATAAACAAAATTGGAGGAAAACATTGAGATAAAGCTTATCGGTCAGAGAAGGGTACTGTAAACGATAAATCCTAACTCTATGTTTGTTGTTCTTTATCAGAGAATAAATGGACAATATGGCATACACAAAAGGAAAACAATTACACAGAAAGGAGCACTTCACCAGTGATATAGACCAAGATCCCAAGAAACAGCTTGTTATTGATGTCAAACCAGTTACAGTCTTCAGGTCCAATGTTTCAGTTCAGCAATCATCTTCACTTCTCAGCCTAACTATTCAATCACAAACAGAGCTTCAAGAGCCTTTGAACACTATTTACAAGTAGAAATTTCAAACACAAGTATATTTCAAAGTTCTGCAACCAACATTTTCTCATCTTCTACATCAGTATTTATAGAAGAATGAGGAGGTGGGAAAGGATAAAACATCTTCCAGGACAATAAATACAGGTTAATGACTTCTCGGCCTTTGAGGGGCTTGATGGAGAAGTTTATAGGTGTTTGTTTGTATTAATGTTTTACAATTAATATTAAAGCTCGGTGGGAGATTTTGTTGACCTTTAGGCTCTGTTTTAGGACGTAATAACTCTGCTGATATTTTTTGCATTAAGTTCATTTGGGAGAATTAATTCTTCGGCTGCGTTGAGGAAAATATCTGATTTTCTAATCAATAACTTCGGCCTTTGTTGAATGCTCATGGCCACAGGTGGCACTGTGGTAGCTGAGAGGAATCAATTGGCCTCTGATGTGGCGATGGAGGCCTTTCTGTTTGATAAAAACTTATGATTTTCTTTAACTTTGTTTTAATTTGGAGGATTAGGCTTTTGATAATCAATCTTAGCCGTAATCCCCACAGATCTATCTTCAATCTCTTATTCTGGTATGTTTTTTCTTCGACACTGATACTCTTTTAATTTGATTAAATAACATTGTGTCTTGTTGATGTGCAGGGCCGCACAGGGCTCATATGGCATCAATGCCCATGGAGCATTAATGAAACATGGAATTTGAACCCGTGAATAGCTTCCCTTTGATGAATCAAAGACATGGGAATCGTCATTCCCAGCCCTTGGCTTTTTCTTTCAATATCATGGAAAACCATTAATCCCTGCAAAATACAAACAATATTTATAAAATCCTGTGTTTTTTGGGAAAAACTGCTTAGGAGGACATGGGGAGGAGCGTGGCCGTTGGATGGCATCATCCAACGGCGTAGATCTATTTGCGGAGGTCCAAAGGAGAGTAGAGGAAAAGGGATAAGTCAAAACCGTTGATCGCGCAAAGATCAACGGTGGGGATCACACATTAATATCCTGTGGCGAGGGTGGAGGGCGATAATGTATGGCCGGATTAAATCTGGGTCGTTGATCTACAGAGATAAACGGCAGGCACTGCATGCGATAAATCACAAATGGAAAGAGGGAAAGCAGTTTCGGGGGTGAAAACCACTGTTTTCACGCGGCAAAAGGGCGGGTAGGAAGTTTTTCCTTTTGGAACGCGATATGCGTCTCCGCCCTACACGTGGCACCAGAAAACCACCCATTTCGTGTGCCCTTTGAGAAATTAACTTTCGCACTGAAAGTTACGCGAAAATGTGCCTGAACCGTTAGATCTGGGGTCTTAGATCTGACCGTGGAGAGTGAGCGTGATTTTGGAAAGATGCGCGGGCGGTAGGAAGATGGGTATTTTCAATCTGGGCCATTGGATCAAACAGATGAACGGCTAGGATTAAATCTGGAGTAATAAACGAAATAATACAATGGTGGGAGACGGGTTAATAAGGGTCGTTGATCTGCAGAGATAAACGGTTGGGATTTGGCCTAAAACATTAGAACGCGAGGTGCATAGATTTAAACCAAAGTCAAGAAATGCGATCTGGACACGTGGACGGTCCAGATGCGATGGAGCGCTGACCGTCGATCTGCAGATCAAATCGATGGTGGGAAATGAATCGGAGGGTTTTGAAAGCGGAGGAAGGCTAATAATCGGAGCGATTGTGGGCCGCTGGATCTGGGAAGGCGGGGAGGAGATCAACGGCTGACGACTAATCGGAGAACCGCCAATTGGAGGGGAGAAACAAATGTACCCAACAAAAATTGCGATGCGATGTAGCACGGGTCGTTGATCTCCTCAATATCAACGGTCGAGATTGTTTCAACTTATGCACCGGCGGAAACCCTTTAAAACATAGGAAAGCCCAAAATTAAATATAATACAAAGGTTTTATGCATCGGGGCTCAATCGCATCGGAGATTTTATATAGTCAAAGACTCGTGCTCATTTGCAAAATGCCAATGCGATAAATGCTTTTGGCCTTAGCGCTTGGTTCTAGGGTGCGGGCATATGGAGGGGAAGTGGTTCAGGTTTAGCCCAAAGGGGCTTAAACCCATAGTCAAAATACTTGTTTTTTTAGGATATTTCAAGATGTTTAGATGGATTTGGGGGTTTCGGTAGAGTTTAAAAAGGAGTTTTAAACTCTGTAAAGAGGAGTTTATGAAGGGAAAAGGGGAAACAAATGGAAAATAGAGGGAATTCATGGGAATAAAAGGGGCAAAAATGAAGTTTAGTTTTGAAGTGGAAGTAGGGGAAAATGGTGTTTGCAGCAGTATTTTGTCTTTGAAATCAGCAGAATTTCTGAGCTTTGCAATGGGGACAGTAATGACTATTTGGATAGAGGAGATGATGTCTTTAAGAGTCTTCAAGAGATAACACTTTTTAGCAATAAAATTTTGTTCCTTGAAGGCTCCAAAAATGTTTTAGCCACCATTTGATATGACAAATTTTATAGGTGGCTAACAAGTGTAACCCCCTTATTGTTATTGTTATACCCCTGTAACCCCCATATTGTTATTATTGTGCCCTTAAATTATTATTGTTAGGTCGGCTAGGATTACATTATGGCCCCATGGACTCCTATATATAGAAAGGAGGTTTTTTCATTTGTATCATCCAATAATTGTTCATTTATGTAATGCATTGGAGGTTTCCCCCTCGAAGTGGCTAATTTCTAAGGCGTTGATCTCTCTTTTCTTCTATTTTTGGAGTTGGTTTCACAACAAATCATTATACCTACACCATTGTTAATGATGTTGATAAAGTAGTTGGTTTTGGATGCTAGAGACTTTGGAATGTGAAGTTGATGGAAGCATGTTTTTTCTCGACGTTCTTATTTCAAGTAGTGATGATGGTTATTTTTCTCATCAGTTATTTAGAAAGAAATCACACACTGAGCAATATCTTCATGTTGGTTCTCATCATTTCCCAGCTCAAAAGTTAGGTGTTCTCAGCACCTTAGCTAGCAGAGCATTAAGAGTATTAGATGAACACCACATCGAAGAAGAAAAATCCCACCTCCTGAGCATTTTCAACAAGAATAGATATAGCAAGTTTGAGGGCCTTAGAGATTTTCAAAAAGCGGAAAAAGGTCCAAGGAATAATAAAAAAGATTCTAGTGATAGGTTACATGGGGTTCGCCTCCCATTTATTCAAAGGACTACTGATAAGATCGCTAGGATCCTTAAGAAACATAATGTTTCCTCGACTTTCAAGCCCCTTCGTACTATTCGGAGTTCTCTAAAGTCGGTTAAAGACCCGGTAAGCCCCAAGGATGGTAAAGGTATTTACCTAATTCCTTGCTCCTGTGGGGATCCATACATTGGTGAAACTAGTTTTTCCATTAATTAAAGGATTCATGAGCACGTGGCGAACCGTAAGCATGGTAGATCATGCTCCTATGCCTTAGCAGAGCACGCAGAAAAGATAAAGCATCACATTTGCATCGAAGAAGCTAAGGTTATTGCTAGGATTTACCAAAGGGAAGCGTTAGAAATTGAGAAAATGTCTGTTAAACTTAATAGAGATGATGGATGAAGTGTTAGTAGATGTTGGATCCTGACGCTTCATCCTTAGTAGTTGTTTGGCTTTAGCGCCCCTCCCCTCTTTTCTCTTTTTTGATCCCTTTTTATTATTCTCTATTTATTTTTACCCCTTCTTTGATCCCTTATATATATATATATATAAAAAAGCTCCTTCGACCTTAAATTTTTGATAAATTAAATTAATAATATTAAATTAAATTAATAAAAATATACCTATAGTACATAATACTAGGAATAAATACATTAACCCTAATTTCCCATTATTACCGTTTTAACGAATATCTTTTAAATAAAATAAAAATATAATAATAAAACATATCATATTTATTAACTAATAAACCGCATTTAATTTGATATAATAATAAAATAATTTAATATTATATTATAAATCTAATTATAGAGTCATTATTAGATAATTTCCTTTTTATATATATTTCTCTATAATTGGATATTATTATTATCCTTAATGACCTTTGACCAATAGTTTTTTTTTTGTTTTTTAAATAAAGATATACTTTAGTGATCAAAATTGTATTTATATAATAATTAATAATAACTTATTGAACCCTAATTATATCTAAAATATAATAATAAAATAAATTATAATTATTAACTAATTAAACTAAATTAAATATAATATAATAATAAATTAATTCATTTATATATTTTCCCTCTCTGATTCAAACTAGTTGTTATTCCTTAATGGCTAAAGGATCCTCCCTCCATCTTTTTAAACCTGTCTCCTTGATCTAATTTCTCATATTGTCCTGAAGATGAAGCACACTGGTTGGTTTGAAATGTGTCAACAATACATGATCATATGTGATTATCACTGAAAGCAGTTTTTTTACAAATTATGGATCACAGAAGCCAAATTCCCAATATATATCTATATATATATATATATATATATATATATATATATATGTATATGTATATGTATATGTATATGTATATGTATATGTATATGTATATGTATATGTACATATGTATATATGTACATATATATGTATATATGTACATATACATATACATATACATATACATATATATATATATATGTATATGTATATGTATATGTACATATGTATATGTATATGTACATATGTATATAATACATATGTACATATATATATATATATATATATATATATACATATGTACATATATATATATATATATATATATATATACATATGTATATATGTATATATGTATATATACATATATATATATATATACATATACATATGTACATGTATATGTATATGTATATGTATGTATATGTATGTATATATATATATATATTATAAACTCCTTAAGTTTTTCTCAATGTCAATTATCTAGCTGAATTTGAAAGTAAAGTGGTAATTAAGCATAAAATGTAGTTAGCTCAATA
Source organism: Pinus albicaulis (assembly GCA_034641835.2). Taxonomy (NCBI): domain Eukaryota; kingdom Viridiplantae; phylum Streptophyta; class Pinopsida; order Pinales; family Pinaceae; genus Pinus; species Pinus albicaulis. The sequence goes on along the minus strand of CM076581.1, from coordinate 1,293,518,844 downwards.
TATAAACAAGTGGATTGTTGACTCCAAAGAATTAAAAACTAAAACAAATAAGCTTTATCTCATTGGGAGATTCAAATCTCCACATTCCTTAGCGATAGTAATGATTTCTAGATTATGTGGCCACCCCAACCCAAATCATTTCAAAGTAGAATGGGTTCCTCTGTTTCACAGCATTGTCCAAAAGGCCATGATTTTCAACTAGGAAAATATCGTGCCCTATAATTTGACTAATGCAATTAAAGCAACAATGTCTTCTCTGCCAATATCGATGTAATAATATTTGTAATCATGTAATAGATATTGTGGAATATTACAACATGCCATATCCTGAGAATATTGAAAGGGCGCTACCCTTGGTCATATTCCTACAAGGTGTGGAGGAGCACAAAGAAAAAAATAAGGAACAAATTGAGGATTTTTCTGAATGGCTTTTCATAAACATGCAAAAATATTTTTAGACTCCATATGAATGCATATACTCCATTTCTAAATTTTTCCAAAATAGACTAAAGAAAAAGTATGTATTGAAAAGGATTAGGCACTATCAATCAATTTGAGTAATACAATCTTGTACATCTAACTCAGATTTCTAAGCTCTTCAAGAATTGGATACAATCATTCAAAGGAAAAGAGAATGAAATAGGTATGTCAAGAACTGGGACTAACCCAATTTAAGTGGATGATGAATGAGTAATTCAGGTGTATTCAACAACAATTCCAACAATGACTTTCTTTAGGAATCAAAATCCCATTTGTTTTAATGTATTCTACTTTATTTTAGTTTCTATGTTTTATTTTAACTAAACAATTGTAGACATTTTATTATTGTTTTTAAAGGATTTTGTCTATACATATGATTCCCCTTGAACAGAGAGGGGAGGTTAGATTAGCCAAAAGCTCTTCAAACAAAGGATTCTCCTATCAATTGAATTCTGATCATTTTTAAAGATTTGAAGGAATTGTCATTCCAACATTGTTCTTGTGTAATGGATCCTTGTAGGTAATATATTATTATATGCATCCATGTTTTTCCACAGAATGTGAGAATTTATTTTAATGAATTATTTCTTCATATGAATGTTAGCATACTTGTTTTTCTTTTACAAATGAATTGAGTATTCATGCTTAACAATTTATTTGAGTTTTGAATCATTTCTAAGTACTTAAATCAATCATCTTTCTGCCTAATATTCATGCTTCAAAATGGAATTTGCTATCAAAACATTTGTTGGTATGATGAATTTGTATTCAAAAGAGACTATTATTCCTTATAAATCATATTGATCAATTTTGTAGGTTCTAGAAGCTTTTCATAGAGTCCATCTTATGCAATGAAAATGTGCTTGTAGTATATTATTATATATAGTCATGTTTTTATTTGATGCAAGATACAAACTCAATGGATAGTTTCATGTTATGAATGTTAGAGTATTTGTTTTGGTTTTATAATCGACATATATATATATATATATATATCACAACGTGTTTAAGTTTTAGACTATTTATGGGTTATTATATTAATTACCTTTTATTTATAATCATGTAATTGTTTATAAACCTACTCTAATTATAAGATAGATTATGCCTTAACTCTAATTATCACAAAACATAGATTTTTCCTTAACTCTCTCAACCAACACACAAATTTCCTAGGTGGCTTATCTGAGCCCACATTTTAGGCACATGGGATAGCCGTCTCTAACATCTGCAATTCCATCACATATCTACAATCTAGCAATTCTATCCTTCCTTACTATTGATAACAACAAGCTTTCATTACGTCAACAATCAAAGAAATCTTAGGTAGGAATATATATTTAGGTTAATTAAATTATATTAGTATTAGTTTAGGAATTTAGATTATATTAGGTAGTTAGTGTAGGTTAGTTTAGGTATATGTAACCAAGCCTTTATACAAATGAGTACCGCAATACCACATGATTAAGGGTCTAATTGAGGCCCTGGTTAGGTGGTACTCGTTATTTCCTAAATCTACCTCAGATCAAAAAGGTAGATCTAGTAGCAACACCAAACCACGCTCGCGTCGTAGCTAGCCCTACCGTAACGATGAGAGGGCTCTTCGGTCAAACTTCAAAGTAAAATAATCAATAGGTCTAAGATGACTTGAAATGAATATTGATTTTAGGCTAGGTATTTAAATAGGAGGGTTTGTTTTGATTTTTGTGGGTTTTGTTGGAAAAAAGGGAAAGGCAATTTGGGCTTGGGGATGAGGCCAAATTCTCACAGAGGTTCAAGTTTAGAGCAGGAAGGCAATGGCTTTTGATGTCTTAGATTGAATGAATGGATAGAAAATATTGTTGAGGAGCTGAGGAGGGCAAGATGTTGCAAGGATCCTCTTCAAACAGTCATGAAAACATATAAAACTAAACAAAATTTTAAGGCGACAGCACCAGACAAACTAATGAATTCTTCCTTAGTCACTCATTTGTTTGATTCAGAAGAAAAGAAAAGGGAAATGGCATACATAAAAACATTAATGAACTTACAACTACATGGAGAAAAAACACCATCAAAACTCAAAGCCACAAGGATCCCAACAAGTGCTACAAAACCCTGGTCTTTCCTTTGCCAAAAATGTTGAAATGAATATACAATGAGGTGCCAAACTATTCCCAAGAGTCCAACCTCGAAAATGTCTCGTAAAATACATAATATAGACCAGCCTCAACCCATTCCCATGCCTCTATGGGTCGAGCTCATCCTTCTAGGATGCTAGTTTCAACCAATTCTAAACTAGAACCGAAATCTAGACAATCAAACAACTTGCCTCTATATGTTAGAGAAACCGATCCATTCACTCACATTTCACCTTTTAGTGAATGAATCTTATAGAACAAGTAAAAATGTGCCAAAATTACATCATGGTCATCAAATTACAACAAGATAGATCAATAGTTACATAAAAAAGTGAAACTAGTCAAAACTAGAGCGAAATTCCGAGCTGTGGAGTGAAAAAATAGGCCAAAATTCTCTATGCGCCGCGCCCAAAATCTCTATGCATAACACAACTTTGGAGCTGATTTTGAGGCACTTCCCGAAGTCCAAATTGAGCTCATGATAGCTCGTTGGAAAGCCCCGCCTATCTACTTTCCGACACAAGTAGAATTTCTAGATTTGGATGTCATTTGCCCCTCCAAAACTTGAATCTCCCAAGACTGGTTCCTGTGTGTGCAAAAAGTGGCAGAAAGGCCATTTTCAAGGTGTTTTTGACCCTTTAGGCCACCCGTAACTTGATGAAATCATCAAGACATTCCTGAGCATGCATAATTTTTCATAACAAATCCAGAAATATCAAGTTTTCCTCCAGAAGATCTCCCAATCGTAAGCGCGCGCAAGGTGGGCGCCACGCGTCGTGAAAAACCTCGTTTGTGACCAAAAATTCAAAATTGACAAAATTTTCTCCAAATTTGCTGAAATTTGGAGTGAAGGTCCCCCATCAAGTTTCATGCTCATCTAAAGAAGCTTCGGCCAAGATTTGGAGCCGATCGTGCCTTTGCGCTCCTCGTGCCCTTCTCAGCCTCGCTTTCAGATCTTGATTTTTGCTTCTGCACATGTGTGCGTGCCCAATAGTGGTTCTTCATGTGTCCCGAGCATGTTCTTCTCTTTATTCACCTTCTCCAACAGCTTTTCAAGATGCATGTTGACTCTCTCCGGCCACGTCTCTATCGGCCTCAATCTCCCGCTGCTCGATAGGTGTCATCTCGGATGGGCTTCTTCGGCATCTTGCTAGTTCTCAGCATGTCTCGCAACTCCATGACTCCGTCCGCTCGATCCTCTAGCTGCTTATTCCACTGCTCCAAATATTTAATGACCCATTGAGCTCTCTGTAACTTGTCGTTCAATGTGCTGATCTGCTTTTCTACTCCTGAATGATCTCTCTCAGTTTTGAGTTAGGAGAGCTCAAATCAACTTCAATGAGTGTAAAATCAGTGTCTTGGCCTCCTTAAGGGCCCTCATCCTTCATAGGCCTCTTGCCTCTTTCCTGTCCCTGTACCTGTGCTGATGTCAAAGGCGAGACCCCTTCCACCCCAAGTGGAGATAGTACTCGCGCTGCCGATGAAGGTCACGAGACCCCTCTCCACCCCAGGTGGATGAGTACTCGCTTCTCGTTGCAAATAAGGCTCGGTGCCTCTCCCGATAAGTAATACATCTTTGGAACACCGATAGGCTCTGTCTCGAGACCCTCAAACCGATGTGAAGGCTCACCCGCACGCATGAATAATCTCTCGAGGAGGCGGAGGGATCCGGAAAGAAGTCACGGAAATGAACTCTTTCCCATGCAATGCCCCGCAATCCAAGTCGATGTACCACAATCATTCGATCAACGCACAATGATAAATGTTGTTATGTTGCTGCTTCCGAGTCTTCTTCTGCACAAGAGTAGTCATCCTCTCTATGTTTCGACACATGAAATATGGGATGTTCATCATCCTCACTCTCGTGAAATGCATACAAAAGTCCGATGTGGTATACATAAGGCAAGTGAGAACCGGCCCCTCACAACTCGAATTACCCGATAATGAGTCTCATCAATGGTGCATAAGATTCCTCCGTAAATCGGAATGGAAATACCCGCCGAGTTGCCTCGTACAGCTGTGCCTGATGTATGGCTCGTAATGTACTCTATCCACCGTTGTCTTTTGTTCCACTCCTCTCCTACATTAGGTATTCATGTCGCCTCGAGAAATGGTTTCTCGTGTCAAGGTGAAATTTACACCTGGGCCGAGGGTAACCCCACCATCTCGCAAAATGTAAAACAAACAACTCAGCTAACCCCCCGATGATGCCGAATCTGAGCAACTCTCTCGGGTCGCATCTGTAACATGACTCGCCCTCTGAAAACAGACCATAGCAAGTGGGAATGCCTCCAACCAGGCCAATGAGGTGGGCTCCTCCTCACATGTCCCGCTCCTTTACGAGGCCTTCTGGCACATGAAGCTCGTGGTAGAAACCATCGTTTTGCTCATATGATGAATCCGTGTCCGTCATGTGTGTTTTCGCAAGTCTATGCCAAGTGTATGTTTGGTTTCGTTGGAAATGAGAAAAGAAAACTTGATGTTTTTTGTCTCCAAGTGCCAAATGTATGCCAAAGGGAAATGAGGGACTCGTGAGGAATATGGAACAGTGGGTATAGAACTGTGGGAAATAGCACGCTGGTAGGAATGTGTTTCACCAAGTGAATTTTACAATGTGGGGATAGTCACCGACCGTGTTTGGGAATTAGGAATTTTGCAAATGATATGGGAGATGGTGGGGTTTAAGGATAGGGAAAATAAGATTTAGGAACGAAAGTGATATGAGTGACTTTATAGGGGAGTAGGGAAAAAGGGGAGGCACTTGATGATTATATGACGAAGAGGGGGAAAGGAATAATGATATGAATAGAAGGATTGAGGGATATGGATAAATGGGAACAAGGGATATAAATGGTTTTGGGACGATGAGGGGGAATAGGGGAGAAACTATGATAATTGCAAAACATGATGAAAGGAAGTAAACCAATGGAGAATGTAATGTTTGGCACAAAATTGCTTGTTAAACCACCAATTTTTAAAACCCTAAGGAGCATATTTGGATATGAATATAGGGTTTATATTTTCACCATTTAAACTTTCAAATTTCTCCCTCCAACAACACCCAACACAAGCCTAAAATCAATAGCGTAGCCTACAAACTTACTTGGAGCGTAAAGAAGTGGAGTTGTTTTGGTTTTTGATGAAGGAGTGACGAAACTCGCTTGGAGGCTACATGTGCGCCGCGACGTGTATATGCGCCGCACTGGGCCACAATTTACTACGTTGAAAAACCTCCGTATGCGCTCGCACGATCTATGTGCGTCGCGCCTTCCTCCCAATGCGTCAGCGCATTTGCGAGCATTCAACACATGATCGTCCTTCAAACTTCTGCTCTACTCTTCCACGACTTTTCTCCCGGGTTTTTGATAACTCTTGACATGCAAATGAATCGACAACACGTGGAAATATCTTATATGGTCATGGATTTGATTTTTGTTTATTAAAAACCCACTTTTGTAATGTTTGATTTTGGCACTTTTCACTTCTTAACATAAACTCGTCTTTTGTTGTTTCGATGACCGAATGATGAAACCTTTGTCGATTTTTTTGCAGGGATGGTTGGCATGTTTTGGCAAAGGCAACCAGTGGCCGCGCCTTGAAGAATCCGACAACTCGAAAATTTGAAAATATACACAGCATTTATTACAAAGGACAAAATGACGTATTTTCTTCATAGCGTATTTGAAGAAAAGTCATGATCAATCATTGTAACGATGAAATTTTGCGATGAAAACTCTATTTTGAGCTCTCCTCCTGGCCCGCCGGCATTATTGGACACTTTGAAGACGAAATTTACGAAACCCTAGACCTAATAATCTGAAAAGACTCTTTGCCGCCAAAAGACCATCCATGACTATAAATGACACGTAAAACTCGACTTTGATGAATTTTGATGAACTTTAATGATCGTAGACACAAACCAAATAGATACATGACATGAGGGAAAATGAGAGAAAAAACCCTTCCGTCAGCATAATCTATGCTTCTAATGGAATGCAACTAATTGGATGAATGAGACACCTAAAATGAAATGCAACGAAAGAGTTTTTGATCTCCGACTTTGAGGTATGAATATACCGACTCTAACGGTACCTTCTTATTGATTACAATATTTTTCCTTCATGTCAATAGGTTGATATCTACAACTTGTGCTTCCAACCACACAAACCTCTCTCTACGAGAACAAGAGGGTTATTCCGCGCATTCGTTGGCAATGACTAGGTTTTGTAAATTTCAATTTAATCGATATAGATCCCCCGTAACTCCCCAAAATATACACAAATAAATCTCCTTTGATACCAATATGATCCATAAACCACCAAGGATATATTCCAAATGGACAATTTATCACAATAGATCCGATAAAATTGTACTTAAAAAATGTGAAATCTATACTATGCGTATTAATTTTCCTTAGACTTCTCGATTTATTAAGTTATAATTTCATGCACACAACATGTAAAATTTGGGAAGTATATAGTAGACAAAAATACAATCACTCACAACCATAATAACACAAGATATACCATGGGAAACCCTTTCGAGAAAAAACCTACGTGGAAGGTGAGGTTGCTCGCTTCTTTCTTTGAATGTAAAATGCACAAGTACAAAGAAGTGAGGCCTTTGACCCATGGACCTGCTACAATGCACAACCTCGCCTATTTACAATCTCCCTATCCACTCTTGGCTACATTATTTATAGAACAAAATGAACTTGAATACAATGGAACCCTTTTCCTCCTATGGTCTAGTTACAACACAACCCGATAACTTACTAGTGGTTAGGTTTGAATCCTTTCAAATATTAACTAGAGTTACAATATTTAATGTTCTAGTATTCTTCATCATTATCACATGAATAGCCCCTTTTCCATGAAAATGGAGGTTGACGTGACTTCCTCTCAAATTATGTGGTCAAAAAAGGAAGGCCAACTTCCAAGTGGCATAACTTTTACATATAAACTTTGATTGAGGTGATTCTTGCACTATTGAAAAGGTATCCGTGTGCATAACAGAAATAAAAGGTTCTCTATTAACATAACAAAATTTTTGATGTGCCCGCGCACAAAAAATGAAAACACCATTTAATACCTCAATTTGATTTGACAAAGTTTTTGTAATTCTCCCAATTTTCCAAATTGGGTCTCATTGCGAAAAAAAGGTCACAGAGTTGATTCCTCCACTTTTTCCACTATGAAAAAATTGAGATGAATGAAAAAGAATACAATGATCAAATCTAGATCAAGGCATATCTTCCATCCACGTTAAAAGCTACATTCTACCAAGTTTCTTGAATCTCAGTTAACAAGTTTTTTCTTCTTGGTATCTCTTTATATAGTTCTTTAGATTCAAATATGGATGTGGCTTTCAAAACCTATCTCAAGTGCATTTTTAAATATTACATTTGTTCCAGTGGTGGTCTTTGATCCTTACATTGATGTGCAACAACAATTATTTTCTTATCGTTAACTTTCCCTACTTCCATCGCTTGGAAGTATCTTAATAGTCATTATATTTAGTACCATTTGGCTATCCTTTCTTATGCCTTGTGTTATATAAGTATTTTTCTTGCATACAAGCTTCATTAATGGTCCTTCGTTTAAATATCATCACTTGCTTTCACAAATTAACTGTAGACCTCCATATACTCGAGGAGTATGTATGGGTTCTTGGGAGAGATAACCAACATGATTTTTGTTCTCTTAAATTTAGTGGTGTACTTTTGCCCACTTTTTTCCCTCGCTTCTGCTTAAAGTGGCACCAATAGATCCACCGATCATCTATATATCTAATGGGTGAACTAGGATTTGATGAGGATTTTAAAACCCTCCCACTTAGTTAGTCAGTGGATTAGCGCTCTAACATGTGCCTTAATGTGACTTCCACACCAAATTAGTGTATGCCCCTCTAGTTTCAATTGGGAAGATGGTCACTCTTAATCTATATTATGGAAACTTAAATACACTTCTAATTGTTGCAACAAATGATTCAACTTAACAACATTGATCTCACATTGGCATGTCCTCATGAGCCACTTTTGCTTCCATTTTAAACAAAGGTCGAGAAGGAGTGACGAAAAATGGAACTTGGTTGCTTTTTCTTAGGATATTTTTTTATTCCTTTTTGGGTCTTCACTATCTCTCAACTTCTCATCCAATATCACTTCTAGGACCATCAACCTCTTTGAAAGGTTCACACTTTTTCATTGGAGCTACCATGAGGAGGGCCTTATTGTGAGAGATATTAGTGACTTGTTGTTGCAATCTTTTAAAACTCTCTTGTACAATATCTCGAGGGGTTTTATGATTGGAATTATATGTAATTTTTAGGGTTCAATGACTTCCTACTTAAGCCAATTACTAGATCCCACAATTTCCCAAAAATCCCCAAATAAAAATGCCTTGATACAAATATTTTCATTGGAGTATTTCATTAAAAAGTCCTATATTATGCAAAAATATTTTTTTGTGTAGATTTACTTCTTTTTATTTCAAATATATTATCATCGACTTAATGCACAAATTTATGGAAATAACATTGGAATACAAAAATAAAAAGAATATGCAAATGAACAAACCATTCATAGAAATGAACAAAAGACGTATCTTGGGAAATGGAAAAAACCCAATTAGAAGGTGAGTGTGGTGATTTATCCTCTTTTCTTTAGATATGGAATCAAACTACAAATAAAAGGGAACTCACTATGGAGTTAACTTTGACACTATGACATGAACGGTTACCATAGAAACTTATTCTTCCTCTATTACACTCTCAAATTTCTAAACTATGGAATAAGTACAATACTAAATAACGACATCCCCTCTCCTCCAAGTGGCTAATATTTACATAGCCCAAAAGTTGATTAAGGTTAAGTTTTTTGCATGCCTCAACCCTCATTTGGGTTTTATACCTTATGGAATCTTCGAAAGGCCACACATGGCTAGCTCTTCATGTGTGAGTAATGGGGGCTAACAAGACATCCACTCATACCATGGTGGTCAATTTGTGTGAGTCATAACTTTTACATATGAGCTTTGATTGAGGTCATTTTCGACCATTGGAAAGGTATTAATGTGGTAGAATAAAATTTAGGGGATGAGTTAAGCTCACAAGTTTTGACCCTCCATCTGTTAATCCTATGAACCTAATGATATTTCATGATTTACCATTTGAAGATTTAGAGGTTTGTAAGGAAAGTGAGGCACTTTGGATCTCACCGATGGTTATGTCGAGTCCTCACATCCGTGAAAAAAATCCACGAAGAGGCTCAAATCAATGTTTATGAATTTAGGGTTTTTGATGAATGCACATTTTTGGAAAGTTCTCATAGTTTTCAAGTTGGCCATCTTGTATATCATGATAGGATTAGTGATCTGATCGAAGAGTCTTATTTAGTGAATTCTCCGTAAGCTAAGTGGATTTTATCCCCCTTGTCCCAGATCATTTAGGGTTAAACATAAATGAATGTATATCGTGGATGCATGCTCGTTGTTTTCAAGTCAATCATTTTGTTTGTCATAATATAATTGTGGGACGCATGCTCAATGTTTGCAAGTCAATCATTTTTTTGCTGGGTGATAGAATTGTGTTTGGTTGGAAACTATATTTTCTAGCATGCTTTCCCGCCACTATGTGTGACCTTCTTTCTCTTGTGCATGTTTCACAATCAATAATTTTAGTTTTCTGCACAATTATTTATACTTTCGTTCTAATCGTTGACACCTTGTGTTTTTCGCAGTTGGGAACCGTTTATGGATGGATGCATTGCAAGTTTGATTTCACATGACCCAATCTCCTCTTTGATTGAAGTTATGGTTAGTTTTATATTAGTTATGGCTTTTAGGTTTTGCTACTTAGCATGTTAATTAAGGTCTTAGTTTTATTCCAATTAGGGTTTGCTAATTAGATTTTGCTTTGATAGAGTTTACTTTTCTACGTTAGTTAGGGTTTTTAGACTTGATTTTGATGTATGTTCTTTATTGCAAGTAATTTAGTTTGTTGCATGGCATTATGTATTCATCTTCCTCGCATTGCTCTTCATTGCATTTCATTTACCAATTTGCTTTGCATTAACATTGCTTGTTTAGTTGCAATTAACTAATTTTTCCTTGCACTTTACATTGCATTACGATTTGCTTGTTTTTCATTTAGTTTTCTTTGTTGCATTACATCATGCATTCATATCCTTTCATAACATACATTGGGTGTTGACTTACCATTACATTTATTCTATATGTTGCATGGC